>CM055269.1:44497504-44561512 GCA_029237695.1 Conchocele bisecta
TTTTATCAGGTAACCTGCATGTGTAATTGACCGAATTACTTGACTGATAACATTATTATTGTATCAGCTATTGACCATTGACCTGATACCGTCCGGGTTACAACGAAGTGAAAACATACGTTCCATTGGTCGGTAGAGGCCACGTGATGTTACAAAATGACGTCAGTGTAATGATGCAATGTAAACAAGTCCGTGTTCTGTCTATATATAGCGACGTAATATGTGGTAATTTTCGTGCATATAAAACGTTACCTGATACAGGGGCGGATCCTCCAGCATTTGGGGAACGGGGGCGGGGTGGGGTTGTCTAGTTGCGAATGTAACTCTTGCAGTACGGGAGTAATTGCAAGAGTTAGCTTTGGCAACTAGGGGGTTGTCCTATTTTCGAGCTCTTCGAAATGCACTTTCCTGTGTTTTACGGCATTTAGTTTAAACAATATTTTATTGGCAAATGTACAATATACATGTTACATAACAAAATACAAGGATTTGAAAACAAGCTAGAAGCTTATATGAGTTCATCTCCCTACAAGATATAAGACAGTGTAACATACAAATCATATGTAGTGCGCATTGCAATATACAAATTTGACTGATTATATTGTTTATAAACGTAGTTGTTAGCAGAAGGAACAAAGATAATATAATGAAATAAAAAAGAGAGGAAAGGAGTGGTGATTTTGATGGTGAGAGCTGATCGGATAACCTCTGTTAACTGACTGCACCATGCGTCTTACTACTCGGGGCTGCCGGCGCGACTTATGATGAAGACGATGCGTAGTATTCCCCCCCCCCTCCCAGCAATACATTTTGGTCTGACATATAATGATGAATATAGTTAATACGATTAGAACCGCATAGTTGCTGTAATATATTTGTGAACTTGTAGGAACACGTGTTTGTTTTTCTCTAATGAAAGGTGCTCATTTCCGTTTAAAAGATTATCGGCAATTACTGGACAATCCAGCCCAGCTAAATATTGTTGACGCTGTAGTTCATAGTTTGTGCATGCTGTTAGGTAGTGGTCTACAGTCTCGTGTGATCCACAAGAACATAAAGGGGAATCTACTATTGATTTTCGGTATAGGTCCTAGTTGAGCGAGCTACAAGCTAGTCGTAGGCGAGCGTGCAATATTTGGTCTCTCCTGTTGCCTATGTTAAAAAGTTGTGTTGATTTAGATGTATTTTTGTTCATTCGATACTTAAAGATGATAGGCTAGGTGAGTTTCTAATTTCTGCAGGTAATGTGTTCCATTCGCGTATAGCAGACGGTAAAAATGAGTTATTGTACATTTGAGTGCGGCAAGGAATATGTGGAATATCATCCGCGTTGCGAAGGGCGTAGCGATTTTGTACTTGAGTCGGTATAAGAGTAGTAGAATAATTAGGTGTAAGATTATTTTTCATTTTAAAGAGTTGTATTAGTTTATGTTTTCTTCTTCTGGTACTTAGCGTTTCCCATTTTAAGTCGCGATATAAATTTTCTATACTGCATAGTTTTGTGGCTCCTGTTACTATTCGCGCGGCTTCATTTTGAATTGCGTCCAAATCATTTTTCAGTTCACAAGTGCAATTGTCCCAAATGACATCGCCGTATTCTATGAGAGGTCGAATGGATGAGAAGTATAAACGTTCAAGACCCGATCTATTTAGGAGGAATTTCAATGAACGTAGGATGCCAATTCGTTGCCACTGCTTTATTTATGCAGCGGGAAAGGTGTGTGTTCCATTTACCATCTTCTGATAATGTTAACCTAGGTGTGTATGTACACTAATGGGGTTTAGTGTTACATTGTTCATGATAAGATCTGGGTGTTGCGGTTTGTTTTGTTTTCGAGAAAATATCATTGTTTCCGTTTTTAATTTTTATGGATTAAACGTGACCAACCAGTCTCGCGACCACTGATTAATTGTTTTGAGGTCATCGTTAAGAGAAATGGCGGAGGTGTCGGGTCGTCGACTATGATGTATAAGCTCGTGTCATCGGCAAAAAGTCTAATATTCGATTTGATTTCCGTGACTATATCATTTATATAAAGTAAAAAGAGGAGTGGGCCTAGGATAGACCCTTGAGGAACGCCGGCATTAATAGTGGACCAGTGGGATGAAGAGTTTGCGTAAACTACTCTCTGTTGCCTGGAAGATAGATAAGATGTAAACCATCGGTGCAAATTGCCAGTAATGCCTGCTGAAGACAGCTTATAAAGAAGGCCACGGTGCCAGACCCTATCAAAAGCTTTCGATATATCACAAAAAACTGCACGAACTTCTTTGCCGTCATCCAAAGCCTTACATATATCATTATATACATATAGTAACTGGTTTACTGTTGAGTCTCCTTTGACGAACCCGATTGGAATGGTGTGAGAATATTATTATTAACTATATAATTATAGATACTTATGGATACAGCGTTCCATGAGCTTTCCGATACAGCTTAAGAGTGATATAGGCCGATAATTTTGTGGATTTGAAGGATCAATTCTTTTTGAATATTGGGATGACGTTAGCTAGTTTCCATGAACATGGAAATTGCGAGGAGTTGATTGATATATTGAATATTAAAGAAAGAGGTGATGAAAGCTCGTTTGCACCTTCTCTCAATAGGCGAGGACTTATAAGGTCTGGACCACATGCTTTGGACGGGTCGATACGGGATATAGCGTCACATATATCTCTTTGTGATATGTGAATAGAGATATGTTGTGTTGGGGTAACGTAAGAGGTGGTAAAACTTGGTTACTGTCATCAATAGAAGATTGTTTACAGAAGTAGGCGTTAAGCATCTCTGTTTTTTCGAGGTCAGAATTGGCTTCAGTTCCATTTTCTATAAGTATTGGTATTTGTGGGGATGAGCCGGCTTTGTCTGTTAGTTGCTTGGCTATTTTAAAACCATGTTTTTGCTAGAAATGTCACTCGTATTGATTGTTTCTATCAATTTGTTTTTATGTTCTAATTTGCACTTTCGTAGGAGGCTTGTCACTTCGTTTCTTATTTTTCTGAAGTTGGCCCAGGCGCTTTCGGTTTTACACGATTTTTGCTTTTTTGTGGAGTCTATGTCGTTTTTTTATTAGTCGGCGTAAGCTATTATTAAACCATGGGATATCATTAGGTCTATAGTTACAAGTTTATTTGGTATAGATTTGGATGCAGCATCAGTAATTATATCGGTTAATGACTTTATCGTTGTTTCAATATCGTCAGGTTGAATTAAGTTAGCCCAGTTATGATTTTTTAGTATATCTCTATAAGCGTTAAAATCTCCTCGGTAATAAAGCCAAATTCGTCTCTTATAGATTGATATTTTGGGCTTATTAAATTTCATTACACAAACGATTGGGCAATGAAATCGGACAAGATCTGGTATAAATGGATCCGCGACAAAGCTGGTGAGATCTGGTCTGTGTGTTTTATGAACATTAGGTCGTATGAGGGATGATGAGTGCTCCGTGTAGTGTGTTGGTGAAGTAATTAACTGCTCGGCATTATACGAAGATATGAGCCTGTTAATTTTGTTAGATGTTGAGTTAAGTGTGTTAATATTAAAATCGCCTGCTATCAGGATATTGTCACACGTTTCGTTAAATGCACGATCAATGTTTTCTTCCATTAACGTCCAGTGAGCATTATTCGAGTCTGGTGGCCTGTATATGCCACCAATTAATAGTTTACGTTGGTGAGTGTTTACTTCGATCCAAACTGATTCAATGCCGTTTAAGTTTAGATCGCTGCGTTGTTTAGATAAAAGTGAATTCCGAACGTATATAGCTACTCCGCCACCAATTCTGCCTATTCTGTCACACCGAAAAGGAGGATTAAAGTTAGGTATGCACAGTTCTGTATTTAATGTGTCTGGTGTAAGCCAAGTTTCGGTGAATATTAAGATATCATAAGGTTGAGCCTCTACTTCTAATATGTCGATTTTGTGCTTTATGCTTTGTATATTAAGGTGCATTATGCTCAGTCCACTATTATGAGTTTGAATATGAAGATGCTGAGTCGTTTAGGGAGGAGTCATTATCTGGAGCTGGTCCCGGGTTTGATGTATATCACCTGCTAAAATGAGGAGTAGTTTAGTAAGTAATGTTAAGGTTGTCCCCTGCAAGATGAATGCGAGTATAGATAGGGCAGTAACCGATATAAATATGGCTAATGTTTGACGTGTAAATGTTTTGTTGCGTTCGAGTTTTATCTGGTTTGGTGTACACCTATGGTTTGTTAATTGTGTCAAGCGACACAGGTTTGTGGTAGATTCAAGTGCGTGTTTTATGCTAAGTACATTTACGGTTGATTGTGCTATTCCGCGAAGAAGTATGGTGGTCAATATGAGCCAGACAAGTGGTTTCGGATAAAGCCGTCTATATTGCCATTTACGGCATTTAAATTCGGACTCCAACTGGTGGTAGACTGTGATATATGTAAACTCCGTGGCTGAACGGGGGTATTGCAACGCCGGAACCCTCCGCCCCTGTGATAAATGTAATGCTAGGCTAGTGTATTTTGATATCAAGTTTATCACACTTGGCTCGGAAACGGTAGGAAATCCTAGCCTTGCTGATAAACTTGATATAAAAATACACTAGCCTGGTATTCTCTATGTTCTTGTCATCCATTTTGTGTCTGTATTTCATTTGTCCACATATGTCATGTGATAAGTCTCGTTGTATCTTTGTCTCATATAATGTGACGTCATATCATGTATACATGTATGTTGATTAGATGTATCCACGCATGCGTAAATATTCTCCGTGCACGCGCACGAATATTAGCCTTCAGCCGGTCATACTTCACCGAGACATCAAGTCATAGACATCGCTAGTGCTTACCTATAATATTTATTCACATACAATATGATAACATATACTATTTCGGTAAGTGAGCGCCTTATAACTCCTGGTATATTTGAATTGCTTCATGCCTTGTCAGCGTTCCAGCATTTTACAACCGGTGCCTGTGAAATGGATATCACTGCTATGGATATCACTGTACTGCCACGGGTCAACGGGTATCATTGTTTACATAATTACAGTGAACCCTCTCTAAACCGGACACATTGGGAGGTCCCCATGGTGTCCGGCTTAGAGTGGTGTCACTGTAAATCAGACATTTCAGCATTCTGAGCCCTAGTTGAATGCTATGCGATCACGAACAGACATTATCACCTGAGATAAATGACCAAGAAACTCATCAAAAATAAGAGCACAGGTGTTTTCTTGGTGTCCGGTTTAGAGAGGTACCACTGTATTAGCTATTGCATCTCACCGTAGATCATAATGCGTGACCGGTCTGTTATATGTCTCACTGTTATTACGCTACATAACAGGCTTGTATACATCTAGGCGAATAGTATTACACATAACATTGCTAAGATCGGAAAAAAAAAAAAATAAATCCAAAACTGAATTTTTTCAGTATTGGTCCGAAATATCATCAGGAGAAACATGAATCGATGGAGCTTAGTCCAGAATTCAAGATGGCGTCCAAGATGGCTGCCCTAAATGTATTACACATTAGTGTAACTATAATGAACATATTCACACATATGGTGGCATCATATAGCTCAACAATGCATATATTAACGTTTCCAATCAGTATGAGTCGCTTATCCTTTCAAATATCCAAGTTTGCCAACACAATAAGTAAGTTTCTTCACAACATATATGTGTTGATTTTTAATTGCCTTGGAGCTACATTTACTATTATTAAAGCTTCAATACGTTTGAATTGGAGATAATATGGCGTCCACGATGGCAGCCAAAACTTGAAAACGCTATCCAATATGCATAACAGAAGGCCGCAGCCTGCATGTTGAGCCTGCATAGGCTGTTGTTCTAGTGAGGGTGGATTGATTAGTCCCATGTTTAGTGATCGTATCAGGGAGTATATGTGGTTAGATATACATACATGTATATGGTACTTAAAACGTTTAATTCAAAATTCGTAAACCGTTATTGCATTGTAATTTGACATTGGCCTTGTGTAGGAAGGCCAAATGGATGGTCTACATAATTAAAGTATGGATGGTAACAAAAACAACACGTTTGACATTTCAAGTTGACGCGACTTAGCATTGCAGATCTACATCTAAGGTATTTAAAAAAAACGTAAATTTGTTAAAAACGTTTTAACGGAATCTGATTATGATTGTAGATATATAAGTGGTGTACATTTCGGACGGACTCTCCCACGGGCGGACTATATGTCATCATGATCACAATGTCTCGCTTTCCACGCTGGGCACAACAAACAATAACTTTAGCATCTGCCTTTCTTCTTGAATTAAATTACATTAACTCTACATTTGATAAAATAAAGCATATTGTCATACAGTATGTAAGATCCATCTAATTCAATGTGGCCTCCAATTTTACTGAGAAAACACCTGCTAATTTGTATAATATATTGATCAGTAACAAACTGTGTATAATGTTTCCTTTACCATTTATATACGAGTGCATTGTAGACATAACGTATACATTTCATTTCAATAATTATTTGTGAGGAAAAATGTGTCGTTTTGCCTGCCAGCCTATATTGTATGCATGTATGCCTACCTATGCCTAGTATATATTGTTTACAATAGTACAAGTTATATATTATTTGTAATGCATATATGGATTGCAGGACGATGCATACGTTATATAAATACATGTACACACTTTTTAGAATCATTCAAGACTTTCATTCATATGGAAGAATGTGACACACTATCCACGTCTCATTCCTTGAAGTTTGATATTGACAACTAACGTTTAAAGAGTCTCCTGTCCGTAGGAACATGTTTACACTAACTGCTAAGCTGTGAGCAGTTGGCTGGAATCATGAGACGGGTTAGCTGTGCGGGTAATCCTTACCAGAATCGAGATATCCTTGAGTTGGCCCTCATTTACAATTTTGCTTTCTTGCTCGTGAATGTGTCAGCCGGTTATCCCAATTGTACGTGTAGTAAGATTAGTGTACTCCGAGTATGTTTACGGGCTGAGACTACGTGACTTTTGTGCATTGAGAACCTGTCACCAGATCCGGATATTCTAAATTGAGGGCTCAATATATATTTTCTTGATGCAAATATTCAGTTCTGATTTTCGGATTCCTCTTTACAGATGAAATACGGGATTTACCCCAGTTGATCGGTGCTAAAATGACCATTGATGTTGACAGTCCGTTAAACACAATTAATCAATATATATATCTAGCATTCTAGTTGTCCAAAAACACGAGTTTGATGTTACATAATGTTTTTTCTTATTTTATTTTCTCTTCGGTGTGCCGTAAAGTCATACGTCATATGTATGCATACCAGAACGAGATGAAACATGTCTCATATGATACATGTAATACGGCATAGTATATTGCCAAAAAAACAACAATCGATTACATCATCGCTCTGGAAAAGGGATACACATATATATCATTGTATATGGTTACATGAATAGTATGCATACGAATAATATGGCGGTGATATCCATATGTTATACCAGTTTTGCAGATGTCGAAAAGTGGAATGTTACACAAATTAGAATGTGAATATTGCATGTATATGTACGTTAACTTTGTCATTTCGGCGGCCATTTTGGATGCCATCTTGATTCCTGGATTAAGCTCCAGTGGGATTCAAGGGGAGTTTTGATATATTATTAATAATGCTATTTTGGTCATTTTTTGGAGAGAAAAAAATCAGCTTTGGCTTATTTTTTTTCCATCTCAACTGTAATACTCTTCGCCTAATCTGTCCCGTGACATGAACATTATAGGAAGTTCGGATAAAACTGGGACCCGTTTCACCAAACTTCGTACGACTGAGATATTCGTAAGTGCAAATTTAGGATCTTGAAATTTCAATTCACGTATTTACATTTATTGCTCATGCTCAATATATGTACATCCAATAATTGTTTACAAGAACACATTGCTAATGTGAAATCATAATTCTAATTTTGCACTTACGAACTTCTTAGTCGTACGAAGGTTAGTGAAACGGGCCCCTGGTGTCTCTTAATTACAAGGTGTGTGACGGGCGATATGGGTACATCGAATTCAACTCCGGAGGCAGAGGGCAATAGACAGGTGCACAGTGTCGATACTATAGACTACAGGGAAATCGCCGCAACACTCAAGGTACATTGATTGACAGGACCCGCCACGGGTCGAATATTACTGTCTGCGGAATATTACATAACTGGTTATTTAATGACTTTTATTATACCCACTTACATATTGGAGTAAGTGTACCTGTCATCGCACAGGTCACGGCTTCGCAGACCCTGCTTATCCGTGACTTGACAAATGCTTCGGTGCATTCCTGGCGGTACATGTGTTCATTCTACATATATGGAACGCTAAATCTACATAAACTAAAATAATTAATGCTAGCTTTAAATGATTAGAGCTAGCTTTAAATATTTACCTCCAATTGATTTAAAGTTAGCTAGACTTGTTTTGGAGCTAGCTCCAATTCATTTAGAGCTCGCTCTAAAACATTTGAAGCCAGCTATAATTGATTGACAGCTAGCTATAATTCATTTGGAGGTAGCTCCAATTCATTTGGAGAGCTCTCTAATTGATTTGGAGCTAGCTCTAAATCAAATTGAGCTTGCTCTAAATCATTTGGAGCTAGTTCTAAATCATTTAGAACTAGCTCTAATTCATTTGGAACGAGCTACAATTCATTTGTAAAGATATCTAATTCATTTGGAGCAAGCTCTAAATATTTTTGATCTAGGTCTAATTAATTCATTTGGATATAGCTTCAATTCATTTGAAGAGCACTCTAAATTATTTGGAGCTAGCTCTAATTCATTTCAAGCTAGCTCTAAATTGAAATAATGGCCGACAATATATATAATCTTAGTTAAGCTTCAATTAAATGTATGGGTGCAATGTCTAGTGTCGTATGCAAGCTTTTAACGATCATGGAGAATTCAGTATCAAAAATCAGTTGCATCTCATTTCCAAGATGAAAATGGAAAAGGGAGAGGAAAGAAATGACCCACTATGTATAAGTTTGGCTAAATTTCAGCAAAAGTAATGATTTAAATTTATTCTGTTACATGGAATGAAAATCTAATATAGAATTTATATCCCAAATTCAAGATGGTCGCTGGTGGCCATATTGATAAAATATTGCTGATGGCCATTTTGGAAAAAAGTGGACCATACTACATACGCTTAGGTAAATTTCAACGTAATGATTTAAATTTCTACTGTTATAGACAAGTTGCATTGGTCAGTCATGGAGTAATGAATATCTAATATAGAAGTTGTACCTCAAATTTAAGTTGGCCGCTGGTGGCCATATTGGTAAAAGAAATGCTGACAGTATATACATTTAATGAATTTTCGATTAAAGTTGTCATGCTACCGTCATCTTTGATATAGAACTACATATGGGTCATAGACCACTGAATAACATAATTAGGAAGTTGTATTTTGAATCCACTATCAGCCAATATCAGTCAATATTAACTATCAGCCAATATTAACTATCAGCCAATATTAACAAAAAACAATTAAATCCGGTTTCGCAAACTTTGTGTTGAAGATACTATTATAAAACATGTGTTCCATCTGTAGACAGTTTTCACTTGGAATAAATGAAAGTATGTATATAATAACACATGCACACACAACTGAACAAATCCTAGATGGCTGCCGTCAATCATGCAGATAAAATTGGACTTGTAGCTGTAGAAATACAAGTCAAATAAAATCATGATACAGATTGTACATGTACTATCAGTTTGTTTGTTTATTGGTGTTTAGCGGCCTATCAACAGCGCTAAGGTCATGTAAGGCCAGGCAAACGGTGCCAGGTTCAGACCATACGAACGTTACTTGGCCCCTTTCCCTTAAATAGGATTACGAATTATCGTAATACATGTATTCACATAATGGGCAGCATAAACAGATTCAATTTGCACATACAGCATGCCAAAAACGTATGTGAGGGCCAAACCAGGTGTTTCGGTAAGGATGAAATTACCCATCGCCTTCTCCCACCTGCCACCCACTAAATACCATCAGCACACACAATTGACAACTTAGTTAAATTGTATGAAAACAAAATAAATAACTTGATAATTATTGCAAATGTAGATGTTTGATGGTATGAAAAGGGGCTGCCGTCTGCACACTGACACTCACAGATTTGAAAGCAGTTGACATTGGCACTGGGAATGCTAACTTTAAAAACAAAAGTTACTGTCAGAAGTACGGATGAAAGAGACGACCGTAATGAATGACGAGCACTGTATACAAGCACTGTTCAGCAATATATGTATACCGTATAATAATAAAATATGCAAATACACATACAATGTTGTAAAATATTACAATTAGTTGTATGCTAAATGCACTATATGTATACCATGGCATACTAACGTATCACATACTAATCACTTATAAGCACATAGTGTAATCGTGTAGTACTTGCAATGCGTATTATCTTATCATATGCATATCATTTTGTCATAATGCATATTCGTGCAATGTTTTATCTATTCCGTATCTGTCTCGTAGAGAAACCCAATGTCATTGCACATTATTGTCTTCATTGTATCAATGTGTAAGCTCTGTCCGCTATGTGTAGAAATATTACTATTATTATTGGATAGTAATGGATGAAACGTATGTCTCTGTAGCTAGGCAAATTAAATGTTTTTTTTAGGCCAACGCTTAAGTATTTGCGCATTGAATATTATATATGAATATATACATATATTTTTTTTATTATATTATGTAATGTGTGGAACGTATATATGCATTATTTTTATTTCCTTATACGTTATATACAACACAATTCACTCGAGTGACTATTTAGCAGCCGAGATCACGTTATGGCAGTAGATTTGTGTCTATGTTCGATCGGCATATTTTCATTTGATTATCGCATAATTATATTAAATAATCAAATGAATATTGATGATTATCGAACGTAAATACTATTGTTATTTTATGGTTGCATATATGTTCAATAATTAAATACATTATTGTAATTTCACAATAAACGGTTTATTTGTTCAATAAATCAAACGTAAATATAAATTCGTTCAAACATATATTTACCCAATTGAATATAAATATGCACTGTCTGCAGATAACAGTTCTGCTATTTATTCGATAAATCGAACATAAAATAAACTGATATATTTACCTAATCAAACATAAATATAGTTTGTTTAAACAATTATGTGTGCTACATTGAACACACATAGTGCACTGCTGTATTGGTTCGATTATGTTTATTTTCAGTTAACTCAATCGAACGTATATATGTGATGTCAATTGTTTTGTTAAACATATTGGTTCGATAAATTATACATATTGGTTCGATTAATGATACATACATATAGGTTCGATAAATGATACATACATATTGGTTCGATAAATGATACATATATTGGTTCGATAAATTATGCATATTGGTTCGATAAATGATACATATATATTGGTTCGATAAATGATGCATACATATTGGTTACCGTTTGATAAATGATACATATATTGGTTCGATAAATTATGCATATTGGTTCGATAAATTATGCATACATATTGTTTTGATTGATAAATGGTACATAATATTTGTTCGATACATGATGCATATTCGTTTGATAAATGATACACACATATATCGGTTCGATAAACGTTACATATTGGTTCGATAAATTATACATATTGGTTCGATAAAATGATACATATATTGGTTTGATAAATGTTACATATTGGTTCGATAAAATGCTACATTTTGGTTCGAATACGATTGGCTGCTTACATCACGTAGGTTTGCCATCTCTGGGATGCAGCAACAACAACAACACTGCATGCACAATAAGTTAAGGAGAATGTAATGCGCATCATCCGTGTAACATGTTCTACAGGGCCTCGTATAACCACCCGTAGACCGACAATTCATGTAGCTTGAACAGTATGGAGATGATGCTCAGTCCGCTGGTAGCATATTCCACAGTGTCCCCATTTAACCACCCGTAGACCGACAATTCATGTCGCTAGAACAGTGGGGAGATGATGCTCAGCCCGCGGGAAGCATATCACACCGTGCCCCATTTAACCACCAGTAGACCGACAATTCATGTCGCTAGCACAGTGGGGAGATGATGCTCAGCCCGCGGGAAGCATATCACACCGTGCCCCGTTTAACCACCCTTAGACCGACAATTCATGTCGCTTGAACAGTGGGGAGATGATGCTCAGTCCGCGGGAAGCATATCACACCGTGTCCCGTTTAACCACCCCGTAGACCGACAATTCATGTCGCTAGCACAGTGGGGGGAGTGCTCAGCCCGCGGGAAGCATATCACACCGTGCCCCCGTTTAAACCACCCGTAGACCGACAATTCATGTCGCTAGAACAGTGGGGAGATTGATGCTCAGTCCGCGGGAAGCATATCACACCGTGTCCCATTTAACCACCCGTAGACCGACAATTCATGTCGCTAGCACAGTGGGGAGATGATTCTCAGCCCGCGGGAAGCATATCACACCGTGCCCCGTTTAACCACCCGTAGACCGAAAATTCATGTCGCTAGCACAGTGGGGAGATGATGCTCAGCCCGCGGGTAGCATGCATATTCCACTGTGCCCCGTTTAACCACCCGTAGACCGACAATTCATGTCACTAGAACAGTGGGGAGCTGATGCTCAGCCCGCGGGTAGCATATTCCACAGTGCCCAGTTTAACCACCGAGATGATGCTCAGCTTGCGCGTAGCATAATAGTTTGAGGCAATATGCTTATTTCCCCGTGTACGGACAGTGACGCGCATCACTCAATGCACAGTAGTAAGAAATTAGTTAATAGTCCACGGTGTAAAAACGGACGCTTTTGATGCTGGAAAGGTGTAGAGCAACTATAATAATAATATTATGTTTGCGTAATGCTTGGATATGCAAATTTAAAATGAAAATGGTCAAATTTCGTTTCTCTTTTTCTTACTTCTCCTGTGTTGTGATATTCAGCACTATAGTCTCAGACATATGCCAGATTGCACCTGCGGGCATCTACGTTCAAAAAATCTCCCGGGGGCGGGGAGGGAGGGAGGGGGGATCCATGCCCCCGGACCCTCGAAGCATTTCGGTCAAAATCGTGGACCTCAACTCACACACACCCTAAACCAAAATCCTGGATCCACCCCTGAATATGCATCATTTATCTAACCAATATATGTATCATTTATCGAACCAATATATGTACCATTTATCGAACCAATATACGTATGTATCATTTATCGAACCTATATGTATGTATCATTAATGAACAACCAATATGTATAATTTATCGAACCAATATGTTTAACAAAACAATTGACATCACATATATACGTTCGATTGAGTTAACTGAAAATAAACATAATCGAACCAATACAGCAGTGCACTATGTGTGTTCAATGTGCACACATAATTGTTTAAACAAACTATAATTAGTTTGATTAGGTAAATATATCAGTTTATTTTATGTTCGATTATCGAATAAATAGCAGAACTGTTTATCTGCAGACAGTGCATATTTATATTCTTGGGTATATATGTTTGAGGCGATTTTATATTTACGTTTGATTTATTGAACATACAAATAAACCGTTTATTGTGAAATTACAATAATGTATTCAATTATTGAACATATATGCAACCATAAAATAACAATAGTATTTACGTTCGATAATCATCAATATTCATTTGATTATTGAATATAATTATGCGATAATCAAATGAAAATATGCCGATCGAACATAGACACAAATCTACTGCCATATCACGTTATCATGCGATATGCATGTATAAGTCGCTCAAACACCAAATTGCATAAACCCGGTTATTTAGTGAGGCTGTTTGCTACATGCTTGTACTGCAATGCTCACTCATAAAATTAAACTGCATACCCGTGTTGCAATAAAACGAGCCACTCTCGAACAAAATAAAAATTCACATACATTACAAGAGTAATCTTTCCATGTGTTTCACTATATATGCGTAGCATATGCGTGAAATATACGTTTCAAGACACGTGAACCTCATGCTCGCATGCCATTCACTGGGTTTTGTTAATTAGGTAATTATGCTGTTCCGTGGAATAAAAGACATGTTAAGTGGGTGATTATGTTCAGCAGAAGTTACAGGATATCATTTATAATGCACTTCAATTGTGAACATGATTCCAGAAATTAGTTTATTCTTATCCAGATAGCCATACAGCATGTATTATAATAGCAAAATACACAAACTGTTTGCTAGTTTGAATTTATTTTCAAAATGGCCAATGGTAGCCATTTTGGATTTGAATTACAACAATGTTTTGATATTTATTCATATATGACCCTTCAGAAACTTGCATACACCAGAAAGTTGAATCATAACTTTAATTTCAAGTTAACTGAACTTATATATTATCCGCCACATTTTCTAATATGGCCACTGACGGCCATAATTAATTTTTCCATGACCCTTAGCAAACATGCTTGCATGGAACACATGCAATGAAATAAATGTAACTTTCATTGAAATGTAGTTCAACTTATGTCGTCGGCTATATTTTCCATTGAATATAGCCGTTTGTGGCCAACTTGAATATGTGACACGACTTCAGTATTGTGTTAGTCGTTCTTCCATGAACATTAGAAACTTGTTTACAACGGAATAAATTGTAATCATGACTTTAATTTAAATTTAATCATACACATTTTCCAATATGGCCGCCAGCGGCCATCTTCGATTCGCCATACAACTTCTATATTTGACAATAATTCTGCCATGACTCTTATAAACCTTTATACAACAGAAGATATATGAATCTTAACTTTAAATGAAATTTAACTAAACTTACAATTATCGGCCACTTTTTACAAGATGGCCGCCGGCCATCTTGAATATGAGATACAGCGTGTTTATTTGGATAAAAAAGCTGCTATTTTCCTCCTAAGGTACTTCCATGCCAAAGGGGACCTTTGCATCATGACTTGAAGTCAAAAGTCATTTAACATGTCTACTATTAGGGCTAGCTCGAATTTATTTAGAGAAAGCTTTAAATGATTTAGAGAGCTCTTCAAATGCATTGGAACTAGCTGAAAATGAATGAGAGATAGCACAAAATGAATTAGCGCTAGCTCCAAATGATTTAGAGCTAGTTCCAAATGAACTGGAGTTAGCTCCAAATGATTTAGAGAGATCTTCAAATGTAATAGAGCTAGCTGAAAATGAATTAGAGCTAGCAGTAAATCAATTATAGCAATTTTATAATTATCAGAAACAAGTTTACAAATAAATTTCGCCTTTGTTTGTATTTTGACAGATAAGACACTCTGCACCGGAAATATGTGTGGTGTGTACGTGTCAGACAATTCACGCGAACTCAGGGATCCGCCATTGTTGTTGTACTTCATGGCTTCGCATCCACGAAACTCTTCCGATCTAACGTATATAATCTAACAATTAAACTTGATGTTCACGATTAATCCATTATATTTTCAAATAATAAAGACATATTATTTATATATTTATTTATCATTATTTAATGTAGATTTTTTCACGACCATAGCCCATTGTTTACATCAGTGTGTAAAGTACTAGTAGTTGTCGTCTGCAAACAAACATGTCAGCATATACCTTAAACGAGATATCCTATAGTAGTAGGGGGGCTTAGCATGCTATAGGGGTCGAATCGTTCACTTTCATCTAACTCTTTGAAATTTTGGTCATAGATAGACATGAACATGGCATTTAATAATCTGCCGACAGACAAGCTCAATTTTCCACGTGGCAGCCATATTGGACAAATCCAAGATGGCCGCCATCATAATTTTGGCACATCATAACTTTTAAACTAAACATCGTAAAATCATGAACGATACCTCTATTTTGGGGTTTTCAGGGACAAGGAACACACTCGCCATATTATTATTGCAATTTAATGTGAAGGTCAAGGTCAAATCACAATTTCAAGGTTAAAATTGGCGAAATTTGGTTAAAATTATTGAAAATATGTTATTTATTCTAGGTTACACATTTGTAAAACAAATAGGTCCCTTCAATATCACACGCTATTATGTTGCTGTTCCAAACAGTGTAGATCTAGATCATGAGATGGCTTGTAACCATTATGATCTACATTTTTTGCCACCATTTTCTGATTTTTCAAGTTATACCACTTTTTTATGAATCGATTGGCATGAATAATTGTGATCATGTCAGATATTTAGGGATGAATTTGAAAGGTCTAAGAGCTATTATCTTTTAAGATAATGATTCAGTTGTCTAAGGTGATTGATAACCATGCAATATACTAGTATGCAAATTCAATATGACCACCACTTCAACATGGGTATGTTTTAAACATTCATAAAATCACAACAACAAAAATTCTCCAGATTTTCACATGATATAGTACTTAACTAACATATCATGATACTCATTATTCAAGGCCAACTTCTTGTTATGCAATTTAAGATTGTTGGCAAGAACACTCACATATTCAGTCTATGTTTGTCCTGTGTCACCTGTCTTGGGACTTTCTGGTAACTCAAATAGCATTAGTATATACGATCTCACTGATCATATGTTACATTATTGACACAGCCTCCTTCACACATGCAAAGGGACGTACATCGCACCCCAGCTTTGTTGCACTTGCAGTGACCTCGACATGCTTTTTGACACCCACAATGGAGAAGAAGGGAACACGCCTTACTGGCATCAACCAGTGTTGTCCAGAACGACAACCACTGGTTTGTTTTCACATCAAGCTCCCAGCCCCACCTGCTGAAGTCAGGGATCTCCTGATGACACGTGACAGCCTGTCGCCAAATAAAACATGCCTGAAGGATTGACCTCTTTGAATGTTCAAACAGTGCAGCCTGTGTGGGAGGTATGATCTCAAGTAAGCTTGATCCGTGTGAGAACAAATTTTGCCTCGCTGGTTCACCGTCCCAGCACTGCAACTCTTGATGTACATGATCACATGAATGCGCTCAAGCTGCTGCATGTGTACTGAGTATATTGTGAATGTGTCCTGGTTGTCAGTAAGTTCTAGCAGCAATGTCTCCGTCATCTCTGGCATGCTCTCCCATGCAGCCCATGCTGTCTTCTTTCCACATCCGAGGAGCTGAGACATCCACTAAGGGTATGGAAGAGAGGAATGGTCCGTGATCTCAATGGACCTAACCTTGAGAATAAATCATGGACTGGAATATCTCTGTAGTTCTTGCCACTTCCAAAACCAATCCAGAGGTAAGAGAAATTGAACTGACTGAAAGAATCAATGGCGAGAACGACAATATCACTATCTACGGTGCGAACATATGCTCGCTTATGCCCTTGACGTGATGCGTGTGCTAGATGGAGGATGATACGCGAGTCTGCCTCACTGTGGTTGCAGGGTTGCAGTTCTGATGTGTCGCATGGCTTGTTAGAAAAAACAGTTTCATCCTTTGTTGTAAGAATAAGGATGTTATCCAGAGTGATTTCAGAGAGTTTCTTGCTGCAGAAAGAGAACAGTTCTTTCTTGATATTGGTGTTCATAAGATAGTTCTGCCAGTCTCTCTTTGGGATGGGTGTGCTGCATCCTGTACCTATCTGTGTTCGTGGACCAGAGCCACACCGTAGTTGGGTCTGTATCTTCAAGCTCGTCTCTGCGTATACATCCCACACTGCATCGACCCGCTCAACAGATGGAGTCAGATGACTCTTCAAGAAGGTAACTACATGCATGGGAACATAGTCGCTGAATGTATTTGCACGAGTTGGCCGCACCATGTGAACCACCGCTGGCATGTCCAGGACCTGCACTGTGACATCACGAGGATCAGCGAAAATGACTATGTTGACACTCATAAACAAATTGGGCAGGGGTTGTGGGCCCATAGTTGCTTTAAGTTTTTTCTTTGGGGTGGTGTGTGGGGGAGGGGGGCACACGATCGTCAGTCCGAGTACTGGTACTGTCTGAATATGGGAGGGGACGGGGTCGAAAACGACTATGTTGACACTCATACAACAATTGGGCAGGGGTTGTGGGCCCAGAGTTGATTTTAGTTTCTTCTCTGTGTGGTGGGTGTAGGGTAGGGGTATGGGATCATCAGTCCGTGTATTGGTACCGTACGAGTATAGGCACTTGGCAATAATATATACTAACCAATATACTCAGCATTAGGACTTTCAGGACAACAAACAGAGATTTATTTCTAGTTACTGGGGTGGAACTGTTCATAGGTTTGTTATTAACATGCATGTGTGATGAGAAAATGTATAATTACCTGAAAAGTTAGAAAATCTTTGGCACTAGCAGATGATCTGTTGTTGTTGCTGTTGTTGCTGGTGGTAATGAACTGCAGACACATATTGTTTGCACACCCTCATATGACACGACATCCATTTCATCTTAGATTTGACATTCCATTATATGCCTTGATATATGTACCAAACATAGATAGGCACCAAAACCAAAATGGGTTTTGTTGTCAAACACCCAGTTTTCATTGGCGACCATTTGGACTTATATTGTGGTCTTGACATGCATGTACATGTTTATAAAATGACAATAACTAACTCAGCATATTAAACAATATAAGAATTGACAAATATAATATAACAATTGTGTTAAACACATGATATATTTCCGACCAATTTTAATATTTATAATATAATTTGATCTTGACCTTGAATCGCAAAAATAATATGACGATTGTTCTCCTCATCCATAAGACACCCAAAATAGAGGTATTGTTCATGATTCTACGATGTTTAGTTCAAAAGTTATGATGTGCCCAAATGCTGATGGCGGCCATCTTGAATTTGTCCAATATGGCCGCCACAGGGAAAATTTAGCTTGTCTGTCGGCGGATTATGAAATTCCATGTCCATATCTATCTATGACCAAAATCTGAAAGAGGTAGATGAAAGTGAACGCGTTTTTTGCCCCCCTACTATAGGCCAAGTTCATTAGCTTACGTTCTTGTGTCGTACTATCTGATAAAGTGCTTCTAATTTCTGTTTCCCTTCATTACATAGATGGAATATTATATTTGTTGTTCTGTTTTCAGACCATCTCACATCATTATTTAGAAAACGTCACACACCACTTTAATGTTCATTAGCTTGTGTTGCAAAAATTACGCGCAGATATGTTTCACCTAGTAATACTTCAGTCACAAATACACCGGTCGCCGTGCGATGGTGGTGGTGGGGGGTGGGGGGGGGGGGGGGGTAAAGGCACGGTGATATCGCTTGCTTCTAAGCGGCGAGTTTGAAATTGAATTCGGTCAAATTATAAACAATACACATTGTATTGTCGTCATAATGTTATGTCTTTATACAAGTGTTGCATTTTTGTTTTATTTCTATTGAGTTGGCGGCCATATTGGATTTGGAAAATTTTCTACCCTATTTTTTTTAAGTCTCTAACAAACGAGCCAAAACAAGTGAAAATTTGCTTTCAAGAAACATTGACACAGAATTTACATTCTGGTCTACACTACATGTCGTGTGGCACTCGTACGTGGGCAAATCGTACAGCAACCGTAAGGTTATCGCAAGTTTATCCTACGATTCCAGTGCGGCGTCCTACTAAGCAGCGCTGTCGCTGTAGTAAAAAAGGAAATTCACAAAAAAATATCACGATGTTCACGGTGTCTCACGATGCGGCTGCCGCAATGTCCTATCAAGGAGCCTAGTGCGGTCCCTTAAAAAATGTATCTATACCTGCCGGCCAAAAGTGCCCTTTTTTTCACTGAATCAAGATATGATGGTGCACAATTAAAAAATAAGTGGCTCCAAAAAATCTATCCACTGTGCCACCTAAAAAATCAATAAATACAAAATGGCCGCCAGTATCAATATATTTCTATGTAAGTGCAAACCTGTGTTATATTTAGCACAATTAGTATGCTATAATGACGCATATTCACACAATAATTAATTCAGATGGCTATCATGTACAATTTTATCATTTTGTAATTGCCATAACTCCAAGATGGCCGCCAAATATCAATATTTTATTCTATTTTGCACTGTGGATGTCGTATTGGAAATGTTTGCATGTAATAGGAAGTATTGTTACTTGACTACTAATTTGTTAGTTTGAAGTGGGACTGTGTGAATGTTTCAGCTAAATAAATCCAATATGGCAACCAAATATCAATATGCTGGTAATATTACATAGCTGTGGCGGGTGCATGACAACTGGACCTGAATTAAGAATGAGTGGGTAATTGTCATGTATCTGGGACATACCACATGGGGCAGGAAGGTTAACCGCTTCAAAGCATTATTATGCACATGTGCAGCTGCAAAGGTCAGTACATATAAGCCCAGCATGTGTGCACGTGCAGCTGATGCATCCTCTGGCAGACTTGCATCCACATTTGATCAGTTCGCTGCAGGCTCGTGCAGCATCTGAAATTGTCATCCAGACAGGGGTCCATGAAGAGCCGTCAATTGCCAATCCCCATTCGTCTGGTGATGGGATTGTCTAATATCCATATAATATTTTGCAATCAAAGTATTGTGACATATCAGGTTGTTCACTAGATTCAATGCAGCCCAGAAGGTTAAACTTTTGTCCATGTCGTATTTTACCAATATCAGACAGCGAAGACGGAGTAGATTGATTTTCATGGGAGACAAACGTTGCTGGATCTCCATCACGTTGTTGATTAGCAATGTATAGTCCACCAAATAGGTTGCTGTTTTGCCGTTTTACTTTAACTGCCTTGAACTTGTCTTTGATTTGGGGGATTTCAGTAGTGGAAGTGAGTTTTTCTCGATTGGATTCTGAATTGGTCTCAAGCAAATCTTTCATATACTTTAGATACTGCGTTCTACCTAGCGATTCAATTATCCGAATTGTCTCTACAATTGATTCATCTGCGCAAACACGTCTACCAACAGCTCAGAACAATCATCCTGGAAAGGGTTTCCAAAGCCGGATATGACATCTACAAGTTTGCGTGACTGCTGATGGAACAGTTTCTGAGTGGAAGGTCCTTCTGCTTGATGCAGGCTAATATCTGGATCATCTTCATTAATGTACTCTGGCCCACATATCAGCCATCGTTGAAGAGAAATATGGCTTCTGTTAATCAGATGGCAACTCCTTTGCCCTTTAACTTAGCATGTCCCTGTTCATATACTTGGTCGATAGGAAGATAAGAGAAGCGGTTTGTCGTTTTGTAAACAACACAGTGCTTCTTGAATGCATCTTCAATAGCCGCAGAGAGAGACTTCATGTCTCGAATGTGAATTGAGATCCAGCGTGCATAGTTGTAATGACCCAATGCAAAGAAAAAGCAGACAAGTGACTCAAGTGCTTCAACATACAAGTCAAATTTGTTTTCTCTCTGTGCTCTCAGAAGGACAATGATCATTTGTATATGGCTATAACAGTACCCCAAAACTGGAAGGTAGGACTGGTGCAAGCAGGCGTTTGCTCCATGTCTCAAATGTTTCATCAGTTTCATTTGCACTCTTTGAAAGCTGAAATTCATGTTGTTGGAGGGCTGATAACATTGCAACAGAGACTTGATGTGCATGGCGAGTCCGTGTCAGATGTGCTGCTTTCAGGAAACCTTCAGCGATTCCAGATGTGGCAATTTCAGCATCTACAACTGCTGTTGTCCAGCCCAAACCAGCAGGTAATCCACCGCCATATTCCACAGAGCCATTTCTAGATGCAGACCACCAAACATTACTACAAATTTGTCCTCCCCATGAGGGTCTGGTCATGGCCATTGAATATATTTTGCGTTTGCAAATACGGGGCAGTCGCATGTCATGACAGGGATCTGACCAGGATATAGAAAGGCAGTGACATATTTGATTACATTCATGCCATGTTTGACCATTGCTGGTGTGTCAGCCTTTTCCATGGAGATAGGCAATAAAGACATTATAGCTGCTGGGTCCGACATGGTAGATACTTTTTTAGCATGAAATGCAGTCCACGCATTTGCTTCATTAGTTAGTGTGTCTCATGTCAAAAGTTCCCTTGCAATCTGTAACCAGACATCTTCAAGTGCCATTTCTCTGTTTAATTCACCTCTCATTTGCTTGATATAAACAGCAGGAACTGTTATCTTAGATGGATTCATTGTTACTGTAGGAACTACTGAATATGAGTATGGAAGAAGCAATTTCTCTGTCCCTATAAACTGTATGATACTGATGCCAGTGTCATGGAACGATGAGTGGGGTGTTGTGGATGACGGATTGTGGTCAATATTGTCCATAACACAACTACAAATAGTACAAATTTCAGCTGTGACGGGCAAACTACACCGGTAGCAGCAAAACGTCTGCACATGCTTATTGTGACGTTACTTTCCAGCTGCTGCACGCGTGCATATGAAAGGCTATGATATAGTCCAACAGGCTTGTGATAACTTGGGCTGTGTGTCGTTCATAGTTGGTCCATTTACTATCATTGACAACAGGGCATTGAGACTGTTCGGTACTGCGGTAGATTGACAGTCAGGAGGAAAATCATCGAAACCGAAATCTGTTCGTCAGAACCAAAGATGTCTTTGCGGATAGTTTTTGCAACCTCAGTCATTTCTAATGCCTCAGATTTGTAAGCTCTTACAGTTAGTGCATCCTTTAACATTTGTTGTATGCCTTCAGGGAATACTAACACTGACCGCTTTCCTTATGTATGTTCTTGAATCCCATTGTTACCAATGTGTTCAAGGATTTCATTCTTTAGACGAAATCTGTTGGTTGTTAGAGCTATACCTAATTGTTTTTGTTGTTGCTATTTATGAAATCCCGCGCTTGCTTACAGCACCACCATGTAATTATGGGTAAACAAAAAATGGGATATTGCAATTTATATCGAAAATTGTGTATATACATTTATTTGCATAAATCGAAGCTTGAGCAATACAGTTGTGTAAATAGTAGTGTTACCGGACATATTATATATACAGTTATATATACATATAGGCCTATAGTGGGCATTTCAAATTGATTTAAATGAGGTAAATCTCCAGTTACCTTGCAACAGTACCCACATTGCCATTTACTATCGAATAAATCAAATCAGAAATATTAAATTAATGTATATAGCCTTCAGAAAGAAAATGTATGGCAAAATAATGAACTTTGGTGGCCATCTTGGATTTATGCAAAATGATTCAGTTATATTTTGATGTTACTCAAATACATGTTTGCATCCAACACTCGCATTCCTGGGGGTTAAAGTACTCAAACATATCAATTGAGTACAATCATAGGCCATACAATTAAAATTTGGCAGCCATCTTGGATTCCTGCATTTTAAACGTGTTTCGGTTGTCTTTTTTTTTTGGAGCCACTTATTTTAGGAATCGGTATGACCTTAGCTACGTCCCACACAAAAATGGCACTTTTGGCCGGCGTGTATAGATAATCCATTTTTTTCAAGGGACCGCACTACTACGATTAGTGGAGTAAATAAGACACGAATAGGGGTCGATATGTTCACTTCCGGCGGAAAGCATGAACATTAGTATATATGGGTTTTTGAGTATGCTGAATCGATTTGTCCGAGGAAGCAACTCGTCAGACGAATGCTTCCTCGTCAAAAATCGATATTTCCAAGATGGCCCCCAAAATGTACTTCAATGCTCTTTTACGCACCCACTTATCATATTTACACAATTCAAAGTGCTATATTTTGGTCTGCAAACACTGACTTATGGAACAACGCATTTAATGTAGATTCCATTATTTTATTGCATGCATAAATCCAAGATGACCGCCATATTTATACGTTCTTACCTATATTGGCATTCATATAAAAAAGACAAATGCAAATGCATATTCCATAATAATGAGAAATGAATAATCACACTTCTTTCTGCAAGTTCAAAATGCGCATTGGTAAGAGGGTGATTTTCATAATCCAATATGGTCGCCGAATATGATTAGTTATGCATTGTTTGTATATTATCAATCAGACGGGTTAGCAACAAGCGCATCCCTGAAAACAAATTAAAAAATAATTTCTACGCGAACATGGTATAAGGTTTTGACATACACCTGACCACCCCCTCCCCTCCCCTTCCCCCTCCCCCCCCCTCCCCCATAGATACGCCGCTGTTATAGTATAATAGTTTGTCAACGTCATGTTGCTACAATATTAGCGGCAAAAGCATAGCGTTGTTAAAATGTATGAGCCAATAACGTAAGTGTATGTGCATGTGTGTATTGGTGTGTATTGGCGCGTCGCTGCTGCAAGACAGTCACCTACTGACAGAACAGTTGTGTATTGCCATATACAAAACTCCACATACATCTATCAAATTAGCAAGCTATTTTATTCCTAGTAGATATAGGATTGTAGAATAAACCGCCCGTTTGGTGCACACACACGCTTGACAATGGCGAGGAATGTAAAATTGGTTGCGTCGCCAGAGGCAACAAAACGGGGGCGTTTCTTAGACTGGTCACTGTGTGTATTGTGTCAGGCAGATACGAAGTCTGCGTTGGTAGATCTAACGAATGTCACAGTGGGTAAGGGTCCTAGTGGGCGAGGTTATACAATATTAGCCGGCAACCTCACAATAATGAGTAACCTAAACATTCTGCCAATGAATATCGATATCTCTAGATTCGACGATGGCGCTGGCATGGAGGACGCGTATCTAATGCACCATGCGAAATGGCACAAAGCGTGTTATGTGCAATGCAATAGATCAACGATAAATAGGGCTCAAAAACGAAAGTCTAGTGGGAACACAGTGAAAATTGCCGCCCCGTTTCCCCCGTTAAAAAACGGCTGAGAGCAGGTTTACAGAGCGGCCCACTGCTTCAACTAGTACAGAGAGTGAAGCAATACCACAGTGTTTCTTCTGCGGCTTGCATGTAGATAGAAAATTACACAAGGCTGAAACATTTAGCATCGATGCCAATATACATAAAATGGCCACGGAAATGGGCGATGCAAAAGTAATAGCATCCCTATCTATGGTGACATGCATGCAAAAGACACAGTGTATCACAAAAGTTGTCTGACATCTTATCACACAAAACACAGATCGTTCATACGGCAAAAAAGCCTCACAGTCGGCTGGTTACATGCCGAGCATTAGTCCAGAGTCAATAGCATTTGCGGAATTAATTTTTTATATAGAAATATTTCAGCAAGTTGACGATACCTGTACTAGCCATATTTTTAAACTGGCCGACATCGTGACGTTATACAAAGAGAGACTAAGACAGCTTGGTGCTGATACTACATGCATCAACCCAACCAGATTGAAGGAAAAGTTAGTCGATCAAATTCCTGGTTTAGAAGCAAATAAAAGCAACTATGAAGTTGTTTTATCTTTCAAGAAGGATATAGGGGACGCATTGCTCTATGCGAGTAAGGCTGACATGGATAGTGATGCCGTTACTCTTATGAGAGCAGCATGCATTGTACGAAAATACATTTTACAAACCAACTACAAGTTTAATGGCACATTAACCGATGAACAGTATGCGAATAACCCAGTGACATTATCTACTCTGGTACAAATGATGATCGGCGGTATAAACATTAGGAATAAATCCGATTCCCATGAAGATCTGACCACTGCTGCTCGATCACTCACACAGTTACTAGTCTTCAATACTGTCAAGCAAAGGCACACCAAGTGTGAAACTGTACGACATGCTGTGGAAAGCGAGACCTTACTGCCACTGTATTTGGGTTTGCTAATCCACACTAAAACGAGAAAGCGTGAATTAATTGACGTCTTATTTCATATAGATATGTCTTCGATGAGTTCCAGATTTTGAAAAAAATATATAACTCCGCGTTAAAAGTTGCCGATGACCCCTACGATGCCGAAAAATCGGCGAAAGCGTCACCGACGTCCGTAGGATATCGCCGAATCCCGTAGGTCATATTAAAAACACACACATCATACGGGCACCTTATTCGCTTAAGATGTATTTGTGACTGAGGTGTAAGTAGAATACCTTATGATTACCTTATGAATTTACTTATCATTACATTCAATATACAAATTATGATTTATGACTTTCATATCCTACCAATAATGTGGCTGTGTGGGGCTTATGTGATTTGTGACCAGTGTAACTCCTGATCAAATATCACACTCCTGTAGCATGACCATGATCTATATTGCGTGCTCAAAGCATGACGGGTGTTTCATTGATGGAATGGAGAACAGTTCAGATCCTGATCAGAATGCGTATGCACATGCTATCTGGACCTACACTGGTCGCAACATCCATAAGCCCACATTTCTCCACAAATAACCTGTCCTGAATGCAGTGTTTGTGTTTGTTTTATGCTCGTTGGTTTCCGCTTACTTTAATTTCGGGTCAGTGATTATAAAACAATTCCTGACTACTCAAGATCGATAAATCTTGTCGATAATCATTTTAACTAATTTACCATAAAGCGAACTTACATGACCATCCATGGTTTTTGTCGCGCCTGCTTTAAATGTCAGAAAGTTTGTACAAGCTTCGTCAAAATGGTATAACTTTAATATTACTTGACGGATTGCTTCAATATGGACACTTGATACAGACTTATGACGCCATTAACATTGATATGTTTTACCTTCACATTTTTGCGGAAAGACTTAGCCATTTGTTTTTCGTCAAAAATTGTGTACAAGCTTCTTCATCATGGTATAACTTTAATATTACTGGACGGATTGCTTTAATATGTTGACACTTGATATATGTGATCATTTGGAAAACTCTCATGTCGCCATTAACATGAACTTGACCTTTTGTACCTTCACATGTTTGCGTAAAAACTTTATGGATGGATTTCTTCAATATTTGGACACTTGATACATGTTAGCATTTGGAACACACTCATACTGCCAATAACATGACCATAAACCGTTTTGACCTTCACATGATTGTGGAAACACAGCCATTTTTTTATGTGAACAGATTTCTTCAACCTTGAGATGTTTCGTGTTTTAAGCATGCACTTCTCTGACGGTTTTTGTGATGCTTACTTTAGCACATGCCCATGCCATGATCATGTTACGGTCCAATGCCTCGGCAGGCGCGACACCGCTTCCGTGACGGAATTCTTGTATTCTAATGGTGGCAGCAACCGGAGAAATCGGGCTTATATGTGCGACCATTGTAGATCCAGTGCAGCCTCTGCATCTACGCAGTCTGATCAGGATATGCACTGTTCGCTATTCCATCAATAAAACACCCGTCAGGCTTCTAACAAGAAACATACATCAGGGTACACGAGTGTGATATTTGCCCTCCATCGCATAAGCCCTATCTATTAGGTCACAAACATAATTACGCTCGGAATACCTTCATATACATCCTTAATAACCGTACATGTACTTGTTTTCAGAGTTTCTTAGAGGCTATTAGTGCTCAAGCCCGCGCCACTGATTCAGCCATCAAGTCACAAAATGCAAACATTGAAGCACTGTGGAATATCACACGTAAGATCATTCGTATTTGTTTTAAGCTTAACCCTTAGACCGCTACACACAACAATTGTCGTCTGCTGTCGCTTATATATATTGCCTTATTTCTCAATAAAAACATGTTTTGACAGCAATGGAAATGATTCTGAAGTGCTGTCAAAGAATGTTGTAAAGTACCTAAAGTGCTGTCAAAGCATGTTTTTAATGATACAAATGGAAAGTATAAAACAAACAGCAGACGACAAAAGATTAAGATAGCGGTGTAAGGGTTAAAAGGGATATGCACTATAGTGTTATATCTGCTTCCCAGAACATAGCATCTCGTTCCCACGTGTTTGCCATCTGGTTCCTACGACCATAGCTATCATCTCGTTCCCACAAACAAGTTTATACTTGTTAAATTCTCATTCTCATGATATAGCATCTCGTTCGAACGACGTAATCAGCAAATTGGCATAGCAGATATTACTCCGCCGTCTTGCATGATAATGGTACCTTTTGATAGGTTGACTATGTCGTCTTACTGATAGATGGGTATCGTATTTCTGAACACAATTGGTGAGTCGGCTTGAAAAAAAGTTTATATTACTGAATTAGGGCACCACCGATTCTCGGCGGGGACCTAATAATAATGCACCAGTTACTAACCATCGATCGGCGGTGCCATATACATTTCGCCCTGTCTGTTCGTCCATTTATTTTTTTTAAAGTGTTTGTACTAGTTTCTAAAATCACCTATTATTTAGTATTTTCAATTTTTAAATCCATCATCTATCATGTACACATTGTATAACAAAACGTAGTTGAAATCACATGACATTTCACTAAGATAAAGAGGTCTGCCTTCTGTTCTCGTAATTCGTAATACATGTGATTTATAACGTTTATGTCAATAATATAATATAGTTGACATATATTGTTAATAAGCGTGTAATTAACTTTTTTTCTTTTTTTTCTTTTGAATTGCCTGTAGACAATCCTTTTATTATTTTATAACAAGCAACACACATGTAAAACATACATTTTGTAAGTCGATACGTAAGTTGTCCATTAATATCAATGTTAGCGATAAGCAGTGTGATTCAGACCAGTACGTACATACATACATGCTGGTCAGATAATACTCTGATTGTCTAACAGTCAGTAGTAGTTTGATTTGTATTACATAATTGTGTACAGATGTGCAGGCTGATCAGAGCCTATTCTGGTTATGTTTTCATATCTACAGTCAGTGTATTCGATCATATTATGATGCTCTCTTGATATTCGATGATCAACTTAATTCTGCATCATGAAAGACAGTAATTGTGGACATTGATCAGAACACACGGACGTGGTCGTAGTCTACTCCGTTTCTTACGTTCTTTTTAAAATTGACATCAGGCGTGGTGTTTGCTCTGTATAACAAACAGTGTATAATAAACATTTGCATGTATATATTGTTGTTCATGATATTGTTTCAACCTTTTGAATGCGGGAGACGAACATTGTCGTCTGCTATTGTTTCATATTTCTCAACAACACAAAACAACATGGCCCAGCAGGACTCCAGAATCGTTTCCAGTGGAGATGATTCTCAAGTGCTGCAAAATCATGATCTATTAAAGAAAAAATGGAAATTAAAATAAAACAGCCGACGAAAAATAATTCAGCGCTGTAATGGTAATATTTACCTAAACAATACATGCCACGAATATAGCGGTATTTATTGATTACTCGCAGATACATCAAGCAATGTAGACACATATCAGAGTGTGCGTGACGCACACGCTGGTCAGCACCCACCTTGATTGTTTACATGTTCAATTGTACATAAGTATTCTGGTAAACACTTAATAAAGTATATCATACTACATCACGACTTTCAAGTGTTTCAAAAAATTATTGAAAACAGAAGAATGCTTCTGACGGTTTTCAAGAACTTTTGAGATAATCAATAAGTCGTAGTATAATAGCTTTAACAAATATTCGATTACGAGTTCTTGCTTCAGTAATAAAGTGTGTTTTGTATATGCAATACGAAATATGACATAGTATAATATTAATATATTCATATTCCTTAAGCTGAATTTTGTATCCTAGGATTAGAAACTCAAGCGAACGGATTGATTTGTCAATTCCACATTTTCGGAATATGTTGGATATATTTGTCCAAAATTCATTCAGATACCTACATGTAATGAAAAAATGATCATACGTTTCTTTGTCATTACAATGTTTACAATTAGGGCTATTTGAGATTTTCCAGGTAAACAGGTTTTCATTCGTTGCTAGAATTCTATGTAATGCTTTGTATTTAAATTGTTTAACGCGGTTATCAATTACTACTTTGTTTAGGACATAATAAAAAGATCCCCACGAAATGTTCTGCTGAAATTGTTGTTCCCAGTATTTATGGATATATGGTATTTCTATTATTTTTTTTCAGTAGTATATAATATAGTTCTTTGTTCGGGATGTTTTCGAATGGTTTATTATTTATGTAAACCGTAGTCAAGCTAGTTTTAACTTTTGTCTGAATGGACTCTGTGGTTGTCAAAGTAATCGTCCAGGCTCTTGGTATTGACTCTTTAATAGTGTTAATTTCCGAGATCCAGTTTTGCTTATTTTTCAAGCGGGAAAGAATACGAGTGGTATCAATTTGTCCTGACTTAGAAACTGTATCGTTAATGAAAATCAAATCTGCGTCTATCCAGCGTCTGAAAATTAAGCATTTACCGTTATGTTTTATATATTTGTTACCCCAAATGATTTGTTTACGGATATCATAAAAATGTTTTGGGCTTTCTTTATTCAACGCAATACAAAAATCTGTCCAAATTCCAACAAGACGTTTGTAGAATGCAGGAATACTGAGGTGTACATTAGGTAGCGATTTGATGGAGTCCACGTTCGTGTTGAATATAAGAAACTATTACCATATTGATTAAGAAAGAATGCAGGTATCAATTTCCAATTGGCGTTATCAATGATTTTCAGTGATTTAATCCACTTTAATTTCATATTATTCGCATATGTTTCGATATCAATAATTTCTAAACCTCCATTTAATTTTTTTCCAATGATGATTGAGCGTCTAATTTTATCATTTTACCATTCCTTAAGAATCTGTAAACTATGGAACTTATTTTGTTAATTATGGATTTCGGTGTAACTATGGTTTGCATTAGGTATGTCAGTTTAGATAAAAGAAGAGATTTTATTACCAATATTTTGCCATAAAATGTTAATTTTCTTTTATTCCATGAATCTGTTATTTTTTCGCACTGGCTTATTTTGTCAGTCCAGTTGAGATTTTCACATTCTTCTTTAACATTTCCGAAGTACACACCTAGTGATTTCACAGAAGTGTTTGTGAATTCTATATTTAAAACTGTTTTACATGTTTTATATTTTGATTTTCTTACCCAGAGACTACTGTTTTTACTTTTATTTAGTTTTAGCCCTGAGAATGTGCCAAATTCTTCAATTGTTTTCATTGCATTTTCTACATCTGCTTCGTTCGTTAAGAAAAGTGTAGTGTCATCAGCTAGTTGAGTAATCTTTATTTGTTTTTTCGTAGTGTCTGTTTTTACAGATATACCGTTTATTTCGTTGTTTGTTCTAACCTTGATACCTAGAATTTCAACAACAATTATAAATAAAAGTGCAGACAGAGGACACCCTTGTCTGACTCCACGAGATATACTAAATAGCTGTGATTTCCAGCCATTGTTTTTAACACATGCGGATATATTTTGGTATAAAACGTTAATCCATCTTATAAATGTTGTTTTAAATCAAAATGTACTAAGTACTTCTAACATGAAATCCCATTCTACTGTATCGAATGCCTTTCTAAAATCTACAAAAAGTATAGCTGCATCCAAATCAAGAATGTCAGTATAATCAATTATATCTTGAATTTGTCTTATGTTATTTCCAATATATCTATTTTAATATACCCCTGTTGGTCTAAACTAATGATGTTCGGTAATATTTTTGGTAAATGTTTTGCTAGTACTTTTGCAGCTGTTTTATAATCTACATTTAGGAGAGATATTGGCCTCCAGTTTTCGATATTTTCTGGATTGCCTTTCTTGAATAATAGAGAAAATACGCTTTGTTTTTGGGTGTGAGATAATTCCCCCTTTTCAAACCCTTCATTTAACGATGATGTGACTATAAACCCTATCTTATTCCAAAATGTTAAATAAAATTCGACTGGTAACCCATCGAGTCCTGGGCTCTTGTTAAGTTTCATATCATTAATTGCACATTTACACTCTTCGATTGTCATTGGCCCTTCACACAGATTCGCTGAGCCATCATCTAATGTGTTATCTAATTCGATTGATTCAATATAAGAATGTGTATCAGAATCGGTATTATTTGAAGTGTACAGCGTTTTATAGAAGTTTACTTCCTCGTTCAAAATAGCTTCGGTGGAATGTATTCGTTTATTTTTAACCGTCAATGAAGTAATTACTTTTTTATTTTGCCTTGATTTCTCTAGACTATGAAAGTATTTTGAGTTATGTTCTCCTTCTTCTAGGAATTGAACCCTAGAACGTATTTGTGCTCCAAATGTTTTTAAATTATATATTTCTTCGATTTCTTTTTCTACTATGTTGGTTTGCTGTTTTATTGTTTCATAATTATCGGAATCCGGGGTTGAATATAAAGTCTGCAGTTTATTTTCCAGTTCTTGCAGTCGGTTGCTACGTTCTCTTGATTTCATTTTTGAGAAATGTATAGATTGTTCTCTAATTTCGTACTTACACATTTCCCATTTTGCTTGGTAACTAGTAATATTCAAAGGAATAATTGAATCAATAGCGTTATTTATAGTTTGAGTGTATGTGCTATCCGTTAAATGAGATACATTTAATTTCCAGAACCCCCGTCCCCTTTTATTGGGTATCTTAAGTTTCAGCGAAATCGCCATATGATCTGTGCTTTGAATGAGAGCTGGTCTAATGTCGGTTGAGAAAATCAAAGGTATTAAATTTGTATCTATTAACCAAAAATCTATTCTTCTTTTTTCTGCACTATTTTTCCTACGCCAAGTAAATTGACATTTATTACTGTGAAACTGTTTCCAAACGTCAGTGAGATTGTGAAATTTAATAAACTTGCTTAGATTCTCAACAGGCATTTTTATTTTCCTCGATGTTGAGGTTTTATACACCCTATCTGTCGTATTGAGCGTATCATTAAAATCACCGCCTACTATTTTAACACCTTGTGTATTATCATTTAAAGTATTCCTTAGTGACTTGAAATAACTATTTCTAGCATTCTTATCGTTCGGTGAGTATATATTTAATAACGTAAAAATGTTATCAAGTGCTTCTATATTTAATATTTTACATATCTACCATATCATTCATACAGTTCATATATAACGTTGAATTGCATAGTTTTCCTTATTAAAATCGAACACCCTTTGCTATTGGATTCTCCAAATGAGTGGAAAGTTTCCCAATCTCTAAATTCATATTTGACATGTTTAAGTAGATCTTGTGTAAAGTGAGTCTCTTGGAGTAGTACAATATCAGATTTTTGTTGTAAAAGCCATTGTAATAACCTTGCACGCTTAGCGTTTTCACGAAGTCCCTGTGTATTTAATGAGACTAAGTATATACAACTATATTTAGACTGTTCCATTGAAAAGTAAAATTATAAATAATGTCAATATTAACATAGTAACTGTATACAAAAGTATTAAATACGTTGTGGTAAAACTGCATGTAATTTCATGCCGGATGTTTGTAACAATCCAGTCATATAACGCCCTTACTCCTTGATATGTCTCTGCGCAAAGTTGGATCTTAGCGAAACGAAATGTAAGACCTATAAATGCAGATATATCTACTGAATAGTATGGGCAAACGTTATTGTGTGCTTTGAGTGGTCACAGATAAGTCAAATCTTTAAAATGTCGAAAGATCATACAATGTGCACATGATAATGCCAGTAATGTTACCTGTGAAGTAAGTACATGTATATAACGCACATTAGGCACATACAAACTAATATTTACATTCAGTCTGCCTTGCATGGATCTATAATCATGGTTAAACTCATATATGCTACTCATAGTATATGTTCGCCTTGGATAAAAGCATTTATGTGATATACACCACTGCATTGCAGTAGTGTATAACAATAATATTTGTAATATCAGTGTATACATTGCATTTGTGTTTAGATTATTCATACACCCATTTCTATATTTACACCCCATATGAACTGTCATGTGACACAAGTGGTGTTACGCCTCGCACGGCCATCGAAAATTCGAGACCAACCATGCAGTCTCAACAGGATCCTCAATGACCAAGTGTGGCAAGATGAACATTCATTATGCTGTGTACAGGGGGCAATGTGTTTCACAGCCGAACTGCATAACTGCAATTGTTGAATATCAAAGACATTGGTCAAAATTGGCGTAAACCCGGTTGTGTCAAATTGCTGTTCAAATGTAAATACCTGTACATATATATTATACATTGTGGTCATTTTGTGTGCCCTCAAAAGGTGCAATACAGTTATCTGATAACTATGTATTATTTCCATTGTTGCATATAACAATGGCCTGTATGGTTTGGCCGAATCAATATTCTCAATCATTGTCCGTTTTCCAGGATAAATGTTCATTATCGATAAGAAACCCATGATACAGTTTGTGTCTAACGATCGTTATTGGGACGCTTGGCGTTCCTACGTGACTGGATTTTGTCGTGTAATACCTCAACAGGTGTAGGCGGAGACCGCTCCGTGACGGTCGTGCCTCCCGATTTGTTAGGAATGTCATTGCCCAGGTACTGATCAATAGACCGCTGACCGCTTGACTGATTTGGTTTGCCCGTGCCTCGCGCTGACGGAAGTTGTTTTTGGATAGGTGTGCTATTAATAGATATCGGTTTTTCCGCGATATGTCACTGGTCACAATAGGTTGTGTATTCAGGAATACATTGTGTACTGTCTGCTCAGAATCTTGCAGACGGCTCGGTTGCACTTTCTCTTTTTGTGTAGCATCGGCAGCATCCATAAATATACAGTCGATCTGCTTATGTCCGGCCTTTTTGCAGTTTTTACAGGTCCAGTCATTTGGACACTGGGAGAACGTGTGCCCCTCACCGAGACATTTTGAGCATTTTGTGATGGAGTTCACGTTTGTTTTGACCGAAGTGGACAACACGTCCCACGAATTTTCCGAATGTCATAAAGTTTGGTAGTACACCGGTCAAGCTGGACGATTTCACAATTAGTATTCTATCGCCCGTTTCGCAGCTGATCAACTTCCCGTTAACTCTGAGTTTGTCACGATAAAGGGAGATAACCTCAATCTTTAAAAGGGTGAGCGTTCTCGTGAATACCGTCTTCCACTAAGAGCGGGATGTTTTTGACTCGCACCTTCGTTGTGACTTCATTGTCATAGCGATTTGGGTTGGTGTTGAGTATGGGAATCGATTTCCCGCGAATGGGCACCCCTTCAGTCATTAGTTTTTAGTTAGTTTAAACATAGTTTATTGCATATAAATACAATAGGCTCGGGCTACAAGTTCTCTCAACATTAGTTACAGCCCTCACCTAAGTGTTACAAAGTCATTAGTGTAACTTTGTCAACAAGATTGTCCAAGTAAATTCTCCACATGCCATTTACACGTTGTAGTCCTGTAATATGTGACGCATTAATCTGTTTAGATATGGCTTGGTAATCTTCAACATGTGATAGCCACTCTGCTCTGGACGGTTTCCGTTCACCAAAGAGTTCACGCTCCCGCAAGAAGACGAGGGGGCGCCATGTTTGTTTTGGTTTTCAATGGCGGGCTCTATTGTGTTTTGCATTTCAGCCATTTTCACTCACAAGATGTTGATATTTACAGATAAATGATTACCTGACTGATATATATCCTTTTAATATCGTTTTAATGTTAGTTTACACAATAAAACACCTTCAATAACTACGAAATTTACTTTATTATCCGATATTTGATCATAAGCAAAACAACGCCTTGGTAATGCCGCTTACATCAATTCGTGTAATTAACTTTGCTACGCTTGTTACCTTGTACATATTGATCGTCTTTTTATTTTATTAATAATTCTTTCGTGGGTGTTACCCCATTTTATTATATGTAGATCTAGCTTGTCTTTCATTGTGGCTATTTCTTTTTCAATATTTATTCGTCTTTTCAAATATTGCATGAACAAATTAAATGACAATTCTTGTTTTTCATATTTACATTTAATTAAGAAATATTTTGCAAGTATGATAATGAAATTAAATTGTTTTGCGATAATATTTGTTTGGTTTACACCAAATGAAATTGTATTAAAATTCACTTCGTAAACCACACCTTTTTCATTTAAGAATGTTCTTTGTTGTGACCATACATGTTGTACGTTTAGGCATTCCCAGAATACATTTTTTATATTTTCCACATTCATGCTTCAAAAATCACATAAGCTACTTGGTACCATGCCACAATTAAGTAATAATTTATTTGTGCCTATGATTCTCATTAAATATTTATACTGAAAATTCCGTAGTGTGGTATCTATTATAAATGTCATAAAATTGAGGGTAGTCGGATGCTTCCTGTCCAATTCCATATTTTTTTTAGAAAATATATCAACATAAAATACGACCACACAATTTTACATCATACTGTAGAGTTGGTCATTGACAGATCCTTCCTTTTTAGCTCACCTGAGCTATTTTAGCTCATGTGAGCTATTGTTACCGCAATGTGTCCGTCGTCCGTCGTCGTCGTCGTCGTCGTCGTCGTCGTCGTCGTCGTCGTCGTGTCGTCGTCGTCGTCCGTGTCGTCGTCGTCGTCGTCGTCGTCGTCGTCGTCTTCTCCTCGGTAACCATTGGGCCTATAGTCACCAAACTTCATGGTCATGGTTCTTAGGTAGGGGGATTACAAAATTGTTAAAATGACGTCATTACGTAATCCAAGATGGCCGCCGTCTAAAAATAGTACAAATTCTTCAAAATTCTTCTTCTCAATAACCGCCAACCGGATTTCGACAAAACTTGGTAGGAATGATCGATGTTCAATGCTCTTTCAAAGTTGTTAAAATGGTCACCCCGGGGTCAAAAACGGGCGTGGCGCGTGGGGTCAAATTGGGGTCAAATTTTGATTTTGACCAAATATGGTCATGTCATATATCAAATCGAAGGTATAAATGAGGCGATCACTCTGGTGCATTTGTTGTCAAAACCGGATGGTTATGTAATCCAAGATGGCCGCCGAAATGTCAAAAGGTCGTTCTTTAATTAGAGATTTCAAAATTCTTCTTCACATGAACCGCTTGGCCCATTGTAGCCAAACTTAAATGTTATGGTCCATGAGTGAAGCCTTTTCATATTTGTTAAAATGGAGGTCATAGCTAATTTAAGATGGCCGCCGTCTAAAAATAGCATAAATTTTACAAAATCTTCTTCTCATGAACCGCTAGCCGGATTTCGACAAAACTTGGTAGGAATGATCGATGTACAATGCTCTTTCAAAGTTGTTAAAATGGTGACCCCGGGGTCAAAAATGGGCGTGACCCGTGGGGTCAAATTGGGGCCAAATTTTATGTTTGACCGAATATGGTCATGTTATATATCAAATCAAAGGTATCAATGAGGCGATCACTCTGGTACATTCCTTATCGAAATCGGATGGTTATGTCATCCAAGATGGCCGCCGAAATTTCAAAAGGTCTTTCTTTTATTAGAAATTTCAAAATTCTTCTTCACATGAACCGCTTGGCCCATGGTAGCCAAGCTTAAAATTTATGGTCCATGGGTGAAGCCTTTTCAGATTTTTTAAAATGGAGGTCATCGCTAATCCAAGATGGCCGCCGTCTAAAAATAGCATAAATTCTTAAAAAATCTTCTTCTCATGAACCGCTAGCCGGATTTTGACTAAACTTGGTAGAAATGATCGATTTACAATGCTCTTTCAAAGTTGTGAAAATGGTGACCCCGGGGTTAAAAATGGGCGTGGCCCGTGGGTTCAAATTGGGGTCAAATTTTATTTTTGACCTAATATGCTCATGTCATATATCAAATTGAAGGTATCGATGAGGCGATTGCTCTGGTGTGGAATCGGATAATTATAACATTCATGATGGCCACCAAAAGGTCAATTTCTTCGAGATTTTGAACGTCTTTTTCTCAGGAACCACATGGCCGATGCTGGCCAAACATCATAGGAAGTTAAGATCCTTGGGTGAAGCATTTCCAGATTTGGTAAAATGAGAGTCATCGCTTAATCCAAGATGACCGCCATCTAAAAATAGCACAATTTTTTTAAAACGCATGAACTCAATGTCACATTCTCCTCTGGTGTTCATGAAGTCAGGTGAGCGAATTAGGGCCATCATGGCCCTCTTATTTCGTTGTGCGGTGACTGGCATCCATGGCAACCAGTGATGTTTTTTCTTCTTCAGAAATCCGGCCGGGATGTTCACATTGATGGTCATGCCATTGGATTATCACCCATTTCACTATTAACATGATTAAGCCAGTTACTTCCCATTGTTCCAACTAACATTGTGTGGTTGTTGTTTATATTTGGTATTACCTTGTATGTTACAATCCTTTTGAGACATGATTGTGAGGTAATCTGGAGATCTATGGCCCCGCACTATCCAGGTTCAATCGCCACAGTGGACTGTTTTGTTCACTGACCGTTCAAAGACGGTACCCTTGTTGCCATGTGTATAATACCAATGTGTATAATACCATGTTTTATTGTGGGCCGGTGGCCTATATTATGGAAAATAAAACATTCATTACATGGCTGCATGTACTGTACTTCTTTTTTACGCTGGGACTATCTCTGTAATTCATTGGCGAATTGTTGTGGCGCTTTCGCTACATTTATTTTATTTGTTATGTCATACTTTTACGCTTTCATTTTGAGATAGCACACCGCTCGTCGTGGAGGCTATGTTGTGCCGTGATGAAGGCCCCTAAACCACCGTTGTACGTTTGACATGGGGTTATCATGATGTATTGCGTTATTTTCTTGTTTACACGGCTTCATGGGTCTCATTTGTGTATTTTGTTTTCTATTGTGCATATTATCTAACTTGAAGCGGTATAGCGCAATTATCCATCAAATGAAGCACACTATATACTGTATATGTAAATGATATTGTTAGTTATTTTAATGTCGTATCTATTAAGATGTATTGATAATGTTACTGAAGCATCTCTCTTGTAATTAAGGAATGCAATTCTGAAGTTAAATCTACTTAATTAGCGATCAGGAAGAAAATAAATGAACTTCGGTGGCCATTTTGAATTTGTGCAAGTTAGGAGAAATCATTCAATTACATATTATATGTATTCACTTTCATAAGTGTGGCCCAGTTGGTACACATTTTGTTTAACATTTAATAATAACATCAATATATCAGCCAAAAGCTATCTTGTGCCAGAATAATATAGTATTTGGCGGCCATCTTGAATTCATGCATTTTACACATGTTACGGTGGCCAGTTTTGTTGGAGCCGCTTATTTTTCAATTCCGCATAGCCATTGCTACTTACCATGTAAAAATTAGACTATTGTCCAGCGTGTTAGATAATCCATTGTTTACTTGTTAAGGTACCCTACTTAAAGAAGTTGGCGTTACCAATCGTTCGCCATAGCCGTCAACTTGTACGCGACGTCGTAATGTGCTTTTTTTCCAGTCAGCGGTTCATATTATCTGGGAATACATTGACAGGAAATATCATAATCCCAATATTTTGTCTCGGCCACATATGAGGGTGTGACGGGTGAAATGGACTTGTGGGTTTTGTGACCAGTGTAGAACGAGATCAGCCTGTGCATCCGCACAGTCTGATCAGGATTTGCACGGTTCGCCATTCCATGAATGAAACACCTGCCATGCTTCCAACAAGCAATATAGATCGTCATCAGGCTACAGGGGTGTGCTATTTAGTGTACTGTTATGTAGATTTGCATTTTTTTGCTACATTCTTGTAACCAATGTTTTTTGTCATCTTTAGAGAACGAAGAACAAAACTGGAGTTGGTTCCATTCTTTTCGACAATTCCTTTGGCGCCATCTTGGAATTCAAAATGGCCACCCACCCTGAAATGCTGTATTCATTATAGATACACTTCTAATACAGGTAGAATATTGATTCGATTGTTGGTGATAATAATATTTTGACCACAAACAACAACACTAGTGTTGTTTTCATTTTTATCAACCCCAATAGCGACCATCTTAGATTTAAAAATGGCCGCCCTGAACTCGCATACAATATTCATATCTACATTTATAATGCAGATAGAATGTGTTTTTTTTGCGGCTATGCCATCTACATACTTCAAATAATAAAACTGGGGTTGGTTCCAGTTATTCTGATAACTGGTATGGCGGAAATTTGGTTTTCAAAATGGCCTCTATGTAAATAATATTTCTTATGTCTTCACTACGTACTGTCTTTATAGTAAAGTGTATTAATTGTATAATTAGGTTGTGTTGACTGTTTTGCTACGTTCTCGGAACAAACGTTATTTGCATCATCAAAGAAAATATGAGTTGTTCCTATTGTTTTCTCATTTTCAAGATGGCTGCCGTGAAAATCATACAATTCTGATATAATCATGCACAAACCATTTGAACTGATTTTCCCCAGACTATAATCATTATTGAAAGTAAATTATATATCACTAAAGTTAATTTCAAGTCACTGTTTATGACAAACACGTTATATTTCAAAATGGCCACTGTGTATGCAGACATTTTCTTAATTATGGATACAGTGCTTTCAATCAGTTTCAGCACCATCTGCTCGTTGGTGTTCCTGAAAGGCAGTGCTGACACAATTACATTCAAAATGCGGTCAAATGAGTTTCTTACATAAACTATTTACCCTATGAAAACTTGTATGCATGAAAGTGTAGACGAACTGTCGAAAAGGCAGTATTTGTGTGATTAAATGACTTTTTAGGCATTAAAACGCCATGTGCACATGTGACGTGTGTCAACTGTCAGACTGATTGCCAAACACTGTTGGAGAGGTTCAATATACTTTATGTATAATACAGAATTGTATGCAGGAAACGGTAGAAAAATTGCCACGTTGAAAGGACAGTATTGTTTCATGGTCATTATCATTATTTACGTTTTACCATATGGTCTTAAGAGTCAATATAAACGTGATCAGTGCCTTGATGGTCCAAATTGCGCTTCACTTGTTTTTGACAAAGCCAGAGACACTGCAGTATGGTCTGCCACAAAGGCAATCCAATGGTTAATGCTTCCATATCATTGATTATGTGTACGGACTGACTGTTCAAGTGAAGTAAGATCAGTTGAATTTCTCATATCCATGAAATAAATACTCTATTCATGTCGTCACAGATTACAGGATAATTCACTGCTGCTGAAGCAATATGGCCTGTCAATGAAACACGTGTCTGGCAAAAACATACTAGTTACTGATACGCTATCCAACAAGTCGGTAACAATTGATTCTGCTTGGAAAACTCAATTTCAGAACGCAATGTCCGCGGAAAATAGTGGCGTTATGGGATTACAGAGATAAACTGAAAGGACCTAAACACATAATGCGGACTCATCTCGAGTCCAATATGTTGCAAGCCGTGCACAATGGCCATTCTGGCATTCAAACATGTCTTATACTAGCACAAGATATTATTCTCTGGTAAAATGGTAGGAAGATGTTCAATTGAAGATAGAAAAGGAAATGCCAAAGAAACTCTGATATCACACTATGCACCAGGCCACCCATGACAAACTGTGGCTACAAACATTTCCACATGTAATGAAATGACTTTCTGGTAACTGTCACAACAGTCACACAGCATTAAATCTAAAATGGCCATTGGACAGTTCAAAGGGATTTACAGTAAGCTGGACTCCATAAAGACAGCACACTGTTGAGACCAGTTGCAGTCTGCTAGCGCAATGCCAGATCTTACAGACACGTTCTCATGAAGCAATAGAGAACATGAGTATTTACTTTTGTAATGCAATGTATAAAATACCATAATATACACTTTATTGGATAACATGGATGATTTGCCATATTTTCATCTTCTTATATAAGGATCACGCATGTACTGACCAACATATCATTTGAAGAAACATAACTATAAGCCACAACAATATGTAATACGTAATACATGTAAATACGTAATACAACAATACGTAATATATGTAAATCCTTGAAGTGTCAATGTATGTGACTCAGTTATTTCCAGCGGCCATTTTGAAGATAATGGTGTCTGGTACCACAGTACTAGTTAGCAATAATCTCAACAGTTTGTGTTCATTGTATTATGAGGAGTATAAGCATACAAATAATATGGCCATTTTAAATTTATAGTGAAATAATTTTGCCAATATTTCTTATCCATAATAAATTATAATAAAAAACACCACATATAACGTTGACTTTAAATATAAATTAATTTCAATGGCGGCCAATTAAAAATGGCGGCCATGCGGCTCTTAAAAAAATGGAACCAACTTCAGTTTTATTATATGTTCTACGTAGATATGTTTTCAAGCAGACACACACGTTCCAATCACAATATCATTTGAAAGAACATAACTATAGCCACAGAAATACTAGAGTGTGTAACAAATATTTGATGTGGCGATGTACATAACACACTTAGTTTCGGTGGCCATTTTGAAGATAAAGATTACTGGTAGCACAATACCAGTTAGCAATAATCTCAGGAGACTGTGTTCAAATAAATACGAGTAAAACCAGAAGGAAAATACACAATCTTACCACGACATTCAAAAATGTAAAATAAATACTGGATTTCCAATTTTGAAATGGCGGCCATTTTGAAAACCAAAATGGCTGGTATCTCAAAATGTATTGAACTCATTCTGCCAATATTTCTTGTCCATAATAATGTGTTTTCCGCTGCAAAAACACCACACAAAATGACTTTGACCTCGAAAAATAAATGGCGGCCATTTTGAATTTCAAGATGGCGGCTATTTGGCTTATAGAAAAAAAATGGAACCAACCCCAGTTTTGTCGTATGTGGTCTGTAGACGAAAAAAAAACCTTGGTTCAAACAATGTAGCAAAAACAATAAAATAACGACATAACAGTATACACTAATTCGACCAGGAGCTACAGACAGCAAATTGCTCAAGTCACAACCACATATATGTATTCGTTGCCAGACTAAGAAGTGACCCGACCTTTGAAATATGTACCGCTGATAGAGGAAATGGGTTTTATGTGTTTTGCGACCGGTGTAGATCCAGATCAGCCTGTGTATCTGCATAGTCTGGTCAGGATTTGCACTGTTCGCCATTCCATCAATGAAACCCCCGTGTTGCTTCTAACAAGCAAAACAAAGCGTTATCAGGATACAGGAGTCTGCTATTTGATCAGCTATGCACTGGCCACAACACCCATTAGCACAATTTCTCCAGTCACATATACATATCATGACTTTCCGTACACATGCATGTTACTTTTTAGGGATGTCACGAACATACACGCATTCCGAGCTATTGAAAAAGACATTGGAATGTAATCAGGTATGTTCAATGTGACCAGCAACCAATGCAGAATTGATCTTTATTGGTTGTTTGGCGTTTGATTGGATGTTGTGTACGCACGGTCTCACTTCATGAAATATATGAAAAATATTGTAAACAATATATGCCATGTGACGAAAACGTTATTTTTTATGTTTACATTTGATATACCATTTAAATTAGTTTGCATTGCTTCTATGTGTGTGTTTGTGGGTCTTTATGCAGGTGCTGCCAGCAAGGAAATCACACCATATGCTGTAGTTGGAAAATAATACGCACATGTTCAGGGTTCAATCTAGGATTCCAGCATTTGGGGCCACTGACCGGTATATTGTTATAATTCTTACATGCACACCTAATTTACTGATATGCCATTTTGTTTATAAAACAGAACCTGATTGTGTTTCACAATACAAGTTATGTTTATCGTGATATTGAACTATTAACCATCATCTTCTCATTTTAGTTCTGCTGTTTCTCTGTGATCGCCTCGGGTATTAAAATGTGGCACATACTGGACCATTCTAGAACTTATGTGCCATTGTGGCCCCTCACTATTTATATTTGAAGCCAAGTAGGAAAAATAGGGGCTAATGGCCCCATGTCCCCTCCTAGAATGAACACTGATTTTGGTGTTTTACATGTATAAGTTGGCTTCTATAACGTAAATATATATGTGCTACATCAAAATTGGTCTATTATTTGGATATTACAGGTGTGATTGTGCATTTTATTGGTAGCAGTATCTGCATAAAGAATTACTGATCGCATCCATATTGTTTATTATCCCATCGCCGATATGTAAGAGGGGGTATAGCGTTAGTCCATGTACGTACGTGCGTACGTTCAAGTAACACCTTTCATTTTTCAATAACTTAAAATCGCCTCACCGATTTTGAAATGTTTTAGCTACAAAGCGTGTCTAGGGATGGTGCTTTGATTTGCATAAGACCCACGTTCAACCGCTCAAGGTCAAGGTAACATTGTTAGTAGGGCAAAAAACAACATTTTTTTAATTATTATTTTCAAGGCTGCCAGCGAGGGAACTAGATTAAGTAATACGATGCATTGTTTCTGTAATTAGCTATACTTTTATTAGTAGCTTTTTTTTAGCAGATTTCCATAGACTTTACATGGGGCCACAAGAAGGGTACAACTATCTTAATGCCTCAACACAAAACTGAACAGTGAGGAGGGAAATACAATTATTTCTACCACCTGCGCCGCACCGCATGCTAATGTCAATGTCAAGGTCCCAGACTTAGAATTCCTCCAAAACTGTTAACTTTTACATCAATAAAACACTCGTCATGTTTCTAACAAGCAGAATAGAATGTTATCAGATTATAGGAGTGAGCAATTTGATCAGGATCTGCACTGGTCGCAAATACCGCAAGCCCCATAATGCATTTCTCCAATCACAGTCACGTGTGTCTGCATGTGATTGCAGGACAGCCTGATGAACCTCAGCCGAAGTATGGTGTTGACTGTAGATATTTTCAAGAGTACCAGTCAACCGGTCATTGAAGCATTTGATTCCGATGTGAAAACCGATGCAAAAATAGGAAACGACTCCGCTAAGAATCAAAATCTGGGGAGAGTAAATTCAGGTGATAAGTCATGTTCTGGAAAAGAGGCAGCAGCCATGAAAATAACTATTGAGCAGCTAAAGCGAGAAAAGCAGGCGATACAAAGAAATGAAGCAGCCATGAAAGCAACTGTTGATGAGTTACAGCATAACTACAACCAAGTAAAGCAGACACGAACTAGGATGATGGAAAAGGAAGAAGAGAACATAAAATTGAAAGAATTGCTGGCAGCAGAACACAACTCGATACAGGGTGTTTCTGCAGAAAATGAGAGCCTTCAGCAGGACATAGAGAAGTTAAAAGAAATAAATTCAAAGCTGGACTCCAACAATACATCATTAGAACACAAGGTGCAAAGATGTATGGCAATGAAGAAAGAAATAACAACATTAACAGACACAATTGTTGTATTGTCGAATGATAAGCAGTTCTTACAGAGACAATTAGACCAGTTAGAGAAAACAAGTAAGCAGGCAACAACCAGTGGGTGGTTCTCAAGAACATCACGTAAAACAGGTGCAGTTTTAGTCGTGCTCTGAACAGTATTATTATATACTCATTCTGAAGAGAATGTGGCATTCTTTCTATACACTCATTCCGAACAGAATGTGGTATTACTTATTTGCAATTTCTTGCTAACCTGCATACTCTTCATATACAAACGTGGTATTTGCATAGTTGTAACCAGGGATGGTCGTTATTCCGTCCGTCAATGAGATACACCAGGCTTATCGCCACTCAACACCATCAATCAATTTTCTTAATTTGTTAATATGTACAATACATGTTCATACAGTTGTTACGAGATGATGTCGCTGTTATCAGTATAGCCTCTGACAATAACGTATGCAAACAGTATAGATACTGATCAGCCAGACAAGTCTCAATAACAGAAGGAGTGAAGCCAGCATTTGTTTTACAATAAGATTTATTCAAACAATAAAGACACAAATTTACACAACAGTTTACAAAGTACAAATACAATATACCTTTGAATGTCCTGAATAAATCCACTAATATCCTCTGAATGTCACAATTCCGATATACATGTATATCCAAAATGTCAGTTTTAGCCTCTTAAATCACAATTTTCACTTTTTTTGTTAATTTGCTTAATCCAAATTAAAAATTGTTAATTAAATCCACTGAGTATATAAGTCCACATTTTCAAAAATAAAATCCACAATAGAATAAACTTTAATCCTTTTGAATATATTGTGGTTACAACTCTCCTTAGCCCTATATATACCTTTTAAAAAGTTATGGAATGTTCACCAAGATTTCCCCCAAATTCCAGAATTTTCTCTACTAGAACTAGAAAATGTGGCCTGTCGACGCACTTAGGGCCCCTATTTGAGAAATTGTTACAAATACTTTAAAATAAATGAACAGACAGACGGACGGACCGTGACGTACCGAGGGTAATTGTATAAATGTTGAAGGATGTATCGTTACTAAGTAATGCATGTGTGCAATATGAAGACATTAGCTGAAGGCAAAGAGAAATTATAGGCTATTTGAGAAACTCTTGTTACAAAAACTTTCAAATAAATAAACAGACGGACAGACAGGGCGAAACCTATAGGGAACCGCCAATTTTCGACATGGCCCTAATTAATATATGGTGTGAAGAAAATGTAACTTTTGCTTATTGTATCCCCCGGACTCCGTCGGGGGATACTATGGATTTGACAGCGAGCCGCGTCCGCGTCCGCGTCCGCGGTCCGCGGTCCGCGGTCCGCGTACGCGTCCGCCGCAGACACTTCTTGTCCGGAGCATAACTCGAACACCCTTTGGAATATTTTCATGAAACTTCACACATGCATAGACCACGACCCGAAGGTGTGTCGCGCACAAGAATGACAACTCTTGCATAGCTAATTTTTTTAGTTATCTCCCTTTTTTGTTTCTCGCACTGATTTCGTGTCCGGAGCGTAACTCCACCACCCTTTCGAATATTTTCATGAAACTTCACACATGCATAGACCACGACCCGAAGGTGTGTCGCGCACAAGAATGACAACTCCTGCATAGCAAATTTTTTAGTTATCTCCCTTTTTTGTTTCGCGCACTGATTGACCATAACTCGACCACCCTTTGGAATATTTTTATGAAACTTAACACATTCAATTAGACCACGAACCGAAGGTGTGTCGTGCACAAGAATGACAACTCTTGCATAGCTAATTTTTTCGTTATCTCCCTTTTTTGTTTTCGCTCACTGATTTCCTGTCCGGAGCATAACTCGACCACCCTTTGGAATATTTTCATGAAACTTCACACATGCATAGACCACGACCCGGAGGTGTGTCGCGCATAAGAATGACAACTCTTGCGTAGCTAATTTTTCAGTTATCTCCCTTTTTTGTTTTGCGCACTCTACAAACTGGACAATAATGACATGAAGACCTGTTTTCTCGTCTGCTCTGTACACCTTTTCTCGTGTGCTCTGTACACCTTACCTGTAGAGAGAACAATAGAAACTGGGAGAAACCATGTGCTTGCATGGCTAGCAATGTGCAGATGTCCAGTGCTTGACACTGTTGACCAGTAATTTATACAGGTAAATTACTACATTGGGTACTGTGTTGAAAATATTGTGGCATGATGTGGACCTGTGCAGATATATGTAGATAAATATAGGACTATTAAAAAAAAATCTGGTCTCCAATAGCAAGCATTATTATTTTTAAACTTTTTTTTTTCCTTTTTTTTTTTTTTTTTTTTTTCCTTTTTTTTTTCATTTTTTTTTCAAATTATTTTTCAATTTGACTGGAAAAAAAATCTGGGCTCCAGTAGCAAGCATTATTATTTTTAAACTTTTTTTTTCCATTTTTTGTTTTTTTCATTTTTTTTTTTCATTTTTTTTTTTCAAATTATTTTTCAATTTTTGTCCAGTAGCATAAGGTCGTAAGTGCTATATACAGACTATTCACCTGTGCATGTGCTAGCATGTGCAACTGACCACTGACCACTTACAGGTAATTTATACAGGTAAATGATTATATTACATTTCCGTAAACTGTGTTGAAAATATTGTGCCATTATGTGGACCTGTGCAGATATATGTAGATAAATATAGGACTATTAAAAAAAATTCTCGGGCTCAGTAGCAAGCATTATTATTTTTAATTTTTAAACTTTTTTTCCATTTTTATTTTTCATTTTTTTTTTCAAATTCTTTTTCAATTTTTGTCTAGTAGCATAAGGTCGTAAGTGCTATATACAGACTATTATCATATAATAAAACAATTATTGACTAGTGAGCCATAGAATATAATCTGATATTCTATGGTTCACTAGTCAATAATTGTATAATATGTTCGGGCCAGTGAAAATTGCTTTCGGGCCCAGGCTCGAGGTCAAGGCGGGACAAGGCGAGGCATCTGATTCCGCGGAATTCTTGTTTACTTATCTCCCTTTGTTGTTTCGTGCTCTGATTTTGTATCCAGAGCATAACTCGAACACGCATATACGCATTGCTCTAATGGTCCTCTACCGCCCTGTGCCAAATCCACGTTCGTTCTGCCCCCGTCAAGCCCAGGGTCAAGGTCACATACTTAGTGCTTCAAAAACATTAAACGCTGGGTAAATATATACTTTCCGTTTTCTTTCATGGATCATGGATCATCTTCTATTTCATATACGCATTGCTCTAATGGTCCTCTACCGCCCTGTGCCAAATCCACGTTCGTCCTGCCCCACCAATCCCAGGGTCAAGGTCACATACTTGGTGCTTCAAAAACTTTAACGCTCAGGTAAATATCTTATAATTTTTATTTCCATTCACGGATCAACTTCATATTTCATATCGCGCGTTGCTCTAATGGTCGTCTACCGCCCTGTGCCAAATCCACGTTCGTCCTGCCCCCGCCAAGCCCAGGGTCAAGGTCACATACTTAGTGCTTCAAAAACATTAACGCTCGGGTAAATATCTTATAATTTCTGTTTTCTTTCATGGATCATCTTCATATTTCATATACGCATTGCTCTAATGGTCCTCTACCGCCCTGTGCCAAATCCACGTTCGTCCTACCCCCGCCAATCCCAGGGTCAAGGTCACTTACTTGGTGCTTCAAAAACTTTAATGCTCAGGTAAATATCTTATAATTTTTCTTTCCATTCACGGATCGAACTTCATATTTCATATATGCGTTGCTCTAATGGTCCTCTACCGCCCTGTGCCAAATCCACGTTCGTCCCGCCCCCGCCAAGCCCAGGGTTAACATCATACGCTAGGTAAATATCTTATAATTTCTGTTTTCTTTCACGGATCAGCTTCATATTTCATATATTGCATTGCTCTAATGGTCCTCTACCGCCCTGTGCCAAATCCACGTTTGTCCTGCCCCCGCCAAGCCCAGGGTCAAGGTCACATACTTGGTGCTTCTACTTTAACGCTCAGGTAAAAGAAAATTTTGACTTGCAATTTGCCTCATTTATTATCAAAGCGATATGTGGGACATCCGTGTTCTATGAACACATTTTCCTAGTTTATTAAACTTCACACATGCATAGAAGACGACCCAAAGGTGTGTCTCACGTAAGAATGACAACTCTTGCGTCGTTAATTTCTTAGTTATCTCCCTTTGTTGTTTCGTTCACTGATTTCGTGTCTGGAGCATAACTCGAACACCCTTTGGAATATTTTCATGAAACTTCACACATGCATAGACCACGACCCTAAAGGTGTGTCCCGCAATAATGACAACTCTTGCATCACTAATTCTTTAGTTATCTCCCTTTGTTTTTCCGTCACTGATTTTGTCTCCGGAGCATAACTCGAACACTCTTTTTTCAAACTACTTGTGTATCTGGGGAGGGGGATACACATGCGCTTGTCGACAAGCGTCCATTTCTAGTTTTGTCGGCCTTCATTTGAAAAGTTGAGGACATATGGGACCCTGATTATCATACGATTCAAACATAATTATTTCCTAAATGTGATTGGATATATGGATAACATATTTGATGTGAACAGTGCCTCGTTACTGTATCCTATATGGTACATGGAGTGGAAACTCGGACAATTTCACCTCATGTGCTGTCTCATTTGTCAAACGGACGTATAACGAGCAAACTCTGCTGTATGTACTGTGCCATGTTTCAGAAAACTCTGTTCACTGTTGTGTTGTTTGATATGATTTAATGGTATGTAACGTCCTGTCAACAGATATCGTCATGTTAAGCTGCGTTTACGGGGTCTGATCCCATGTTTTACCTGTTGTGTTGGGGGGTAAATTCCAAAATCAGAACTGAATATTCCGGATTCAACTCTCACGTACCAGAAAGACAATGTACCTGAGAATCAAACCAGGGATGTCAGGATTCCGTTAACGATGAAACACATCGTTAAATGTACCCTTTGCATGCACACAACCAACCGACCAAGTGTCGTGTTATTTGACAATTATTGAAATAGCGGCAACCGTAAAATAATGCATTTGTTTCACTCGACAGTAACGGCACACGTATATTGCCCGAGAAAGGGTGGCTTGGCGACGTCAGTTGTCAGCGAGATGTCGGCAATGCTGCGCACTCAGTTCGAGATGGAAAACATGGACTTGTGCCTGAACGTCGTCGACGTGGTGGATATACGGCCCGACATTCCCGTCATGGTGATCTGCATCAACGCGTCCAGGCTCGGCACGGACGCATCAAACGCACTGAGCAACCTTCCGTGTAAGTGTACTTAGGAGACTTGTATTTGGTCAGTATAGATGCTGATCACTCACACTGCTGGTCGGCCATGCAGGTACATTGTGATGAAATGTGCTGACTAGCAGCAGCAGAGCTCCAGATAAGGTGCATATTGACTTATTTTACACAATTATTTTAGCCGAATACGCATTGCTTATCAAAAGTGGGAGTACAAAAATACGCAGAGCAATGTGAAAATACGCATTGATTTTCAAATTGAGTTTGTTTGTTTGTTGGGGTTTAACAGCCTATCAAAAGCTAATGTCATTTAAGGCCGGGTCAATGGGTTAAGTATTAAATCCCATATATTACTATAAAATATTATTATAAAATCCAAATATCAGAACTGAATATTTACAATAACATAAATATACATATGTACATGTATTCAGCCCTGAAATCAGAATAATATTGATCTGATGCCAGGTCCTCGCCATACCAGAATCACTTGGCCCCCTCTCAAAAGCAGTAGGATCTGTAATAATCCTACTACTCTTGGAATGGGCAATAGCCCAATTCAACTCACATGTAACAAAAGAGCCAAAGATAAAAACGTACCAAATTGAGTAGTGAAAATTATGTCATAAAGTTGAAAATTCACTTAGTTGAGCTGCAAAAAAACTCTTTGCTTTTTGCACCTCAAATAAGTGAATGTTTAAATTTCTTATGTTTCTTTATTATTTGTTCCCAATTTAGTAATGAAGACAATCAATAATCCATTTGTAAAAGTAAAATATGCAATGATCTTGAAATCAGGGGGTATAGTACGCTTTAGACATAAAGCTTATCTGGAGCTCTGCAGCTGTACCGATTTTCTTTTGATTGAATGACAAGGACGGTTTGGCTTGAGCATGTCCCAGTAATGTTGATTGACATTAGTATACATTTTATATCAGACATACATTTCCACACTGATATCAGGGGCGACAACCGTGTTTCCTCAAAATTTTAACGGACATTACTATTTATTCTCTGTATTTGTTTTTTGGTGTGCAATGATCAGACTTAATAATCTGTTACAAATACTAATTTTTTCAGGTGACACATTTAATTGGTATGAATAATTAAAAAATATCATACCTCATTTCCATATGAAAATAGCCCGATACACCGCGCGTCACTAACAGAAAATAAATATTACGGAATGATTATATCTGTATAGCGGGCACTTGTAATTTTTAGAACTGGTGGAATAGTGACACAATTATACACTTATTTAATTCCTATAAAGAACATGTTGTGCCTACTGAGTTGGCATGTACCTTTAATGATTTGTTAATCAAAATCAGATGGCTGCGGCCCACATGTGAAGCCCGCCGATAATATTGGATAGTCTCCGAGTGTATTTATTTGAAGTTGAATTAAGGGTTATGGAGATTTAAGGTATGTAAAATCTTTAACGCAAATTTTAAAGTCATTTGACGTTGATCTTGAGGATGTGGGCCGCATGGGTGGGCTATAAAATGATAATAAGGATGTTAAGAAAGATGATAAGAAAGAATAATTTGAAGTTTGAAGTAAATAGGAGTAAGTGTTGTGGATATATAAGGTATGTAAAAACTTTAACACAAATTTCAAGGTCATTTGACCTTGACCTTGGGCATGTGGACCACATGGGCAGGCTATAGAATGAAAATATGCATGATGAAAAGGAAGTATTGGAAGTTTGAAGTAAATTGAAGTGACGATTGTGGAGATATAAGGTATGTAAAAACTTCAACGCAGATTTTATAATAACGTAAACTTCTAAGTCCCTTGACCTTGGGGCACAGGGGCCGCATGAGTGGGACACAGAATGAATATATGGATGATGAGACCAATAAGCAAAGTTTCAAGCAATTCTGACTTACGTTTACAGAGATAGTAGGTATCTGAAAACTTTATCACAAATTTGGACAAAAACTTTGACCCAAACTTCTAAGTCATTTGACCTTGACCTTGGGGCACAGGGGCCACATGAGTGGGACACATAGTGAATATATGGATGATGACTAATAAGCATTTGAAGTTTGAAGTCAACGTGACTTAGGACTGCAGAGATATAAGGTATTTAAAAACTTTAACACAGATTTCGGACGGACGGACGGACGTCATTGTGATAACTATGTCTCGCTTTCCGCAAGCGGGCTCGACAAAAACGTGTACATTCTGTTATAAGTGTCCCGATTGTAGCGATGTATGTGATTATTTAAGCTTAAGAAATCAACATTATACTTGAATGGGCTTATGGAAGAAGTGGGCTAAACCCTTATTAATTATATATATAATGTACTAATTAAGCCTTGTTTAGTATGTTAATTGTTTTGCAATATCGATAGAGTAACTGCAATTATCAGAACTTGTGCATGTTTGTGCCATATAATTGCAGTGAGCCGGACCATGTCGCTGGTGATTCTGCACCATAAAGACCTGCACGCGCTGCCGAGCCAGACGAGCGACCGGGTGCTCACGGCGCCGGATTACAAGCGTCTCGGCGGGATCTTTGACATGGCCTTCCTCTCAGGGAAGGGCATGTACGCTTGTGACATGAACAACAGCGCCGTCGCCAATATTGTCGCCTTCATCAAGCAGCACAAGTAGACGCCGTGTGATTTAAAAAACATGCAAGTTATCGTTTCTCCTGCTTGAAATCAGAAATTTTGATTGGCCAGGCTCGACCAATCAAACTGCCCAACATACTTGAAGCCAATGATCTGGTTTCGTAGACATTAAGGCCTTAAAATAAAATTACTTTGTTTTCATATATCGTCGCGTCAGAAAAAATCCCTGCACTTCAGAGTTTTTTATTGTCATAGCAGACCGTCAAGTATCCTATTTTATCCTATTTGTTGAGCAATTCCTATTTTTTCTTATTTTCTGACCAAATGTTCATATTTATCCTATTTGTTTGGCAGTTTTTAAAAATCACACACATTTTTGCCCAATTTAACTATGAAGATGGAAGTGAAATTGACTACATTGTAACATAACTACACAACTATTATTGCAGAACAATAGTATTCAACTGTGTTAGATGGCTATGGCAATCTGTGCTATTTTCCAGCAGGTCGTTTTTCAACTTGTGCCTAAATTTGCATTCGTCCATTAATTGTACACTAGTATTTTGTACATGTACTTTTCAAATTGGAAGGTAAGAACTATTTTACTGACCTGCATACAGTAGTCGTTAGTGTTCCTTGCATCCAGTGCTGCTTTTTATATCCCCAGCATATAAAGTATGTCGAGGTGTATATAGTTTTCTAATTTCTGTTCTTTCATTTGTAACATTTGCGTGAAAGATTTTCAGTACTTTATGTCTCTGCAACCCCGTTACTGATTGACTTTAAACTTGGCATTTTTGTATGTGACAGTTGAATATGGTTATACCCTTTATGTGTATTACGATGATTATCTCCTCGCCGATAGGCAAGAGAGGATATATCGTTAGTCCATGTACGTACGTACGTTAGTAAAACCTTTAATTTTTCAATAACTCATGAACCGCTTCACCGATTTTAATAATATATAGTCACAATGTGTTTCAAGGGATGGTGATTTGTTTTGCATACGTCTGACCGCCCAAGGTCACCGAGGACTTTTTTTATTAAGGCTGCCAGCGAGGTGATTAGCTTTGTTTAACGATGCCAGTTCTTGTTTGTAATCATATTGCTTTTAGGGGAAGGAGTCAAGTGACTTTGTTGTGGTATGGACCTGGCAACAGGTTGGTTTATTCTATGTTTATTATATGGAGGGGGCATTTTGTGTTACTCTTGTCCGTCCGTCCGTTACCTAACTTGTAACTCATAAAACTATTAAACCGTTCTAGCTACAGACCTGCAACTTGGTATGTAGCTTCCTTATAATGAGTAAATGAGCAAAGTTTATTTCAATTTTTGATTCAACCCTGGGTCGAATCAAAAATTGAAATAATCTTTGCGCATTTACTCCTCATAAGGAAGCTACATACCAAGTTTCAGGTCTGTAGCTAGTACGATTGATTCAATTTTGTATTCAACCCCGGGTTGTGGTTGGCAGGTGGGAGTATGCGATGGGTAATTTAACGATCGGTGATCATCCGTACCGGAATTCCGACTGGAGACCTGGCTTAGCCCTCACATACGTCTTTGTTGTTTTATATGTGACAGCTGAATCTGGTTATACCCCTGATATGAGTATTACAATTATTTGTAATCGTATTTTAGGGGAAGGGGCCAAGTGACATTGGTGTGGTATGGACCTGGCACCAGGTCAGGTTATTTTAATTTCAGGGCTGAATATATTTGTCCTCGATGTAAATGTTCCGTTCTGATTTTAGAATCCCCCCCCTGCAACAGGTTAAAACGGGATTGAACCCATTTGCCTGGCCTTACATGACCGTAGCTGTTGATAGGCCATTAAACACCAATAAACAAACAAACAAACAAATCAACCCCGGGTCATGGATTATCTCCCCATTTTGACTTTAATTTCCCAATTTTGCCTTGTAACTCGTAAAACTTTTAAACTGTACTAGCTACAGACCTGGAACTTGGTATGTTGCTTCTTCATGATGAGTAGATGCGCAAAGTTGATTTTGATTTTTTATTCGACCCGCGGGTCATGGATTATCTCCCCCTTTTCAACTTAACCGTAACAGCTACATACCTCAAACTTGGTATGTAGCTTCCTTATGATGAGTAGATACACAAAGGTTATTTCAATGTTTTATTCAACCCCCCGGGTCATGGATTATCTCCACCTTTTCGATTAGATTTCACCAATTTGCCTTGTAACTTGTAAAACTTCTAAACCGTAATAGGAGGCTTCATTCTATGTATGCAGCTCTTTATGGTGTGAAGATGCACAGGGCTGTTTATTCTATGTTTAGGGCTGAACATATTGTATATGCCCCACCCCGATAGTGGAGGGGGCATTCAGTGTTACCCTTGTCCGTCCGTCCGTCACCAAACTTGTAACTCATAAAACTATTAAACCGTTCTAGCTACAGACCTGCAACTTGATATGTAGCTTCCTTATGATGAGTAAATGCGCAAAGTTTATTTAAATTTTTGATTCAACCCTTGGTCGAATAAAAAATTGAAATATTCTTTGCGCATTTACTCATCATAAGGAAGCTACATACCAAGTTTCAGGTCTGTAGCTAGTACGATTGATTAAACTTTTGATTCAACCACGGGTTGTGGATGGCAGGTGGGAGTATGCGATGGGTAATTTAACGATCGGGGTTCATCCTTACCGGAATTCCGACTGGAGACCTGGCTTGGCCCTCACATACGTCTTTGGTATTTTGTATGTGACAGCTGAATCTGGTTATACCCCTGATATGAGTATTACAATTATTTGTAATCCTATTTTAGGGGAAGGGGCCAAGTGACATTGGTGTGGTTTGGACCTGGCACCAGGTCAGGTTATTCTAATTTCAGGGCTGAATATATTTGTTCTCGATGTCAATCTTCCGTTCTGATTTTAGAATCCCCCCCCCCCAATGCAACATGTGAAAACGGGATTGAACCCATTTGCCTGGCCTTACATGACCTTAGCTGTTGATAGGCCATTAAACACCAATAAACAAAGAAACAAACAAACAAACAAATCAACCCCGGGAAAACCACCTCCTCCGGCAAGTAATGACAACTTCACATACGTCGGTGTAGAGGTGAAGAGCTGTGATCGAACAGCTACTGGGGACCAATGCCGGCGCTTTACAGCTACTGATACTCCGACACGCGTCGCTTGCTCGTGTCCGGTGCCCGGCCACACCGCAACGATATCCATTTGGTTCTACAACATATATTTTAAAAGAAGAGAACATGTATGATTCAGGGTTAAACAGGAGGCGATTGGCTGTCATCATTAACCTCGACCAGTGGAAAAACATATACGGTGCGGTCGCCAGTATTGGAAGACCATTATTGGTCAGTGGGAGTTGGGGGTAGAGGTTGCAAGTTGTCCTAGTCCATGTATATGGTGTCATCGGAATTGTGTATGGTGCAGAGGGAGTGAGCAGAGTGGGCAGTGATATGTATATTTATTATTACATAGGTTCATTTATTTATATATATTGTCGCAAATAATGGTTGCCATACTAGTTATAATATAAGTTATTGTGATTCTACACAGGCTATATGGTGTAATATTGCGCCCGTCTGGAGGTGGTTATGTTCACCCGAGGCTATCGCCTCGGGTGTGAACATACCTTCTGACGGGCAAATATTACACCACAGACCTAGAATTATACACCATATAGCCTGTGTAGAATCACAATAACGTATTTGTCATACCGCAGATCCGTTATTTGGCCGTATAAACATATCTCTTCTTTTGATCTTTGCGGGGTTTTTTTTCAGGAAGAAAAATAATCCGAGATTCGATTTTCTACCGTCGGTCTTAATATAAAGGCGTAAATGAACATTTTGTTTTTTTATTAAACGAAAACAAACTAAATCTGGAGTAAGAAATCCATCGAAAACGACTTTATGACTGTTTTTTTATATCGTGTAATTTAATTTATATTCCACTGCTCTATCGATCTGCTCTCCCTTTGGCGCCTCTAGAAGAATGCGACTGGTTCCCAAATATTCGCTGTCATTGCTACGCCGCGTTTCGTGCGTGGAACCCATAGTTTATGACCTAAATATAGCCGTGTCACGAAGCCAATTGTGTTGAGATTTGAAAACACTAAACGGGACAGTTTGTGGCATTTTTCGCTCATATTTTGATGAGCGAAGAATATTTATGGAAAAATAAACAATAAAGACTGGTTTTGAGTGTACAATTTGTTACTTTTATTGATCAATTTTGGGTTGATTTTAGTGTTTAGTGAGAAATACAATTCGCAATCGGTAGACGCTTGTAAACTGTGTCTTCATTGGAGGCGAGGCACCGGAGGAGAATCGCAATTCCTGTATGTTCGACGGCCTTCTTGGCAGGTCATATATATATATGACCAGGCAAGCTAGCCAATCAAAAGCTGAGAAACTTATCTGCGGTATGACAATATGTTATGCTTGGATATTGGGTTTGCGTTAATTGTATCCCCCGGACTCCGTCGGGGCATACTATGGATTTGACAGCGGGCCGCTCCAGTAGCGAGCATTATTTTTAAAAAAAAAATTGTATATTACATTTCCGTAAACTGTGTTGAAAATATTGTGGCATTATGTGGACCTGTGCAGATATATGTAGATAAATATAGGACTGTTAAAAAAAAAAAATCGGCTCCAGTAGCAAGCATTATTATTTTTAATTTTTAAACTTTGTTTTTCCATTTTTTTTTTTTTTTTTTTTTTTCAAATACTTTTTAAATTTTTGTCTAGTAGCATAAGGTCGTAAGTGCTATATACATACTATTATCATATAATAAAACAATTATTGACTTGTGAGCCATAGAATATAATCTGATATTCTATGGCGAGGCATTTGATTCCGCGGAATTCTTGTTTACTTATCTCCCTTTGTTGTTTCGTGCTCTGATTTTGTATCCAAAGCATAACTCGAACACCCTTTGGAATATTTGTATGCCCCACCACGATAGTGGAGGGGGCATTTAGTGTTACCCTTGTCCGTCCGTCCGTCCGCACACACGAATGGGTACTTGTTGTAAGCGTACGGGGATCTTATTGGGTAGGGTTAGGATAGTGTTGGGTACTCTTGTTTGGTATTTGTATAGAGTAAAAACCCTACAAGTATTCATTCGTGGGAACGTGCGTCCCGTCCTCCCGTCGTCCCGTCCGTCCGTCCGTCACAAAACTTTAACACTCGTGTAAATGTCTCATAATTTATTCATCCTTCGACCGATCTCCTTCATATTTCATATACACATTGCTCTAATGGTCCTCTACCGCCCTGTGCCAAATCCACGTTCGTCCTGCCCCCGCCAAGCCCAGGGTTAAGATCACATACTTAGTGCTTCAAAAACTTTAACGCTCAGGTAAATATATTATAATTTCTGTTTTCTTTCACGGATCAGCTTCATATTTCATATATGCATTGCTCTAATGGTCATCTAGCGCCCTGTGCCAAATCCACGTTCGTCCTGCCCTCGCCAAGCCCAGGGTCAAGGTCACATACTTGGTGCTTCAAAAACTTTAACGCTCAGGTAAAAGAAAATGTTTACTTGGAATTTGGCCTCATTTATTATCAAAGCGATATGTGGGACATCCGTGTTCTATGAACACATTTTCTAGTTTATTAAACTTCACACATGCATAGAAGACGACCCAAAAGGTGTGTCGCACGTAAGAATGACAACTCTTGCGTCGTTAATTTCTTAGTTATATCCCTTTGTTGTTTCGTGCACTGATTTCGTGTCCGGAGCATAACTCGAACACCCTTTGGAATATTTTCATGAAACTTCACACATGCATAGACCACGACCCTAAAGGTGTGTCACGCAAGAATGACAACTCTTGCATCACTAAGTTTTTAGTTATCTCCCTTTGTTTTTCCGTCACTGATTTCGTCTCTGGAGCATAACTCGAACACCCTTTTTTCAAACTACTTGTGTATCTGGGGAGGGGGATACACATGCGCTTGTCGACAAGCGTCCATTTCTAGTTTATTTATCTAGTTTAACTTCATGCTTGTACATATCGTCTCGTTAATTTCCCAGTACTAATCCTCGATAAGGCAGTCCATACCAGAGAGACTTTCCCGGGCCAGTTCCGATCGAGTACATACCCATTGGATGTTGGAGTGATCACTTGTCGTATATTTGTATCTACAGCCTGATACTAATAGGTAATATACTTTTTCAGATTTGGTTTGTCTTAATTTATTTAGTTTAACTTCATGTCTTAGCCCACACGAGCCTGTACATATGGTCTCGTTAATTTCCCAATACTAATTATCCTCATCCTGCTTAATATATCAACACCCGTAGCCGAGGTGAACGTCATCCGTTGCATAGTACATGTTATGATATCCCCATGTTGCCTACAGATAGGTTGGTGTCCCAAAACATTACACTCCAGTGTCGTATAGCCGGAGGCTAAAATGCGTTTTAGCAAATCATCTTATAATGATCAAGCCTGATTTACAAAGGAGCTGATATTTAAATAGGAACATGTACATGTACGTGGTTAAATGAGATATTGGAATTGTATGAGTGATTTTTAGACCGTATACCATTGCAATAACTACGCGGGAGTGTTCGTGACACACGCCCACCCCAATGCGGCCAGCCCAGCGTGTTTATTGCGATAGTGTACATATATCACTGTGTTTGTAAGGAGTTGTCTCATTAATCGTTCATACAGAGCGACGATGCGTGCGGATGGTAATATATATACCAAACTAATCTAGATCATAACAACCGGGTATGGAAGGTGTTCGAGCCAATTCCCATCCTTAAACATGAGCCGAATAGAATAGAATAGATAATATATCAATTAACGTGTGATTGACGGTTTGGACCACTAAATCGGATAAAACCGCTAGCCTAGTGGTCTGGCGCATTAATCATACAGAGCGGCGATGTGTGCAGATCATATATATATATATATATATCAACGGAGTCTAGATCAATTAACGTGTCGGAGTGATTGATTAAATCAGATAAAATCGCTAGACCCGTGGTATGACGCCAGCTATCGCATTAATCATTCATAGAGCGCGGTAATGCGTGCGGATGGTAATCTAAATGAGGACAATATGCTAATGAACGCCAAAGTATCTAATGTTCGTATTGGCGGTTCAAACACCCTATACGCCGCTCGAGCGTTTCATTTATCCGCTGTAAAGGTGGGAAATGTGTACGTTTTGAGTCGGAACCACGTCTGGTGCGAAGGACCTGACCATCAATGTCCGCGAACGCGCTCCAGATAGGGTTAACAAGTCAGCTCTGTATACGCCATGGGTACCGACTAACATACGAACTTCCGAGTTCTAAAAATAAATCGACACGTCACACATACCACGATCGATATGCTAATTAACCAAGCCACGCTAAGTATGCTAATTAGCGACGCCCACTTCCCATTGCTCTGCTAATGAACACCAAAGCGCCCCATGTACTACTCGTACACACAATACAATCATTTAAAATCATGTAAAGGATAACTAATTAGCATAAATTCAAAATGGCAAACATAATTTAAAAACAAGAAAATAATTAGTACCGATATTTTATCTTTATTCTCATATTGTATATACAAAACTTCAGCCACGAAAGTGGTGTCGCGACCACTGAGCATTTGACCGTAACATGATCATATGCATGTGCTAAAATAAGCATCACTAAAACCGTCAGAGAAGTGCATGCTTAAGTGTTTCCACAACAATATGCAGGTGAAAAAGGTCAAGGTCATGTTAATGGCGGCAGGAGTGTGTTCCAAATGCTTACATGTATTAAGTGTCTAAATATTGAAGCAATCCGTCAAGTAATATTAACGTTTAACGATGATGAAGAAACTTGTACAAACGTTTTTAACGCAAAAAAACAATTTCTAAGTGTTTCCGCAATCATGTGAAGATACAAAGATCAAGGTCATGTTAATGGCGGCATGATGGTTTCCGAATGATCACATGCATCAAGTGTCCAAATATTGAAGCAATCCGTTAAAGGTACATGCACACTTCAGTAGGCACAACCTGTTCTTTTGTATAATTGTGTCACTATTCCACCAGTTCTAAAAATTACGCGTGGCCGCTATATATATATAATCATTTAGTAATATTTATTTTACTGATAGTGACGCGCGTTGGTATCAGGCTATTTTCATATGCAAATGAGGCATCGTATTTTTAAATTATTTATGCTAATTAAATGCGTCACCTGAAAAACTAATATTTTCGACAGATGATAAAGTATGATAATTGCACATCAAAAACTAAATACAGAGTGTAAATAACAATGTCCATTAATATTTTAAGGAAACACGCTGATCGTCCCAGCTATCCGTATGGAAAGTTATGTCCGATATAAAATGTATAATAATGCCAATCAATACGTGGGGTAATAGTGAATGAATGTTTATTTTGAAAGAAAATGTCTCTGATGATCATCTGATATAAAGAACATTTTGTGCCTACTGAGTGGGCATGTACCTTTAAGTAATAATACAGTTATATCATGATGAAAAAACTTGTACAAACTTTTAGACGCCAACAAAATGGCTAAGTGGTTCCGCAGAAAAGTGAAGGTAAAAAAATGTCAATGCCATGTTAGTGTTGGCATGAGTGTGTTCCAAATGCTCACATGGATCAATTGTCCAACTATTGAAGCAATCCGTCAAGTAATATTAAAGCCATGATGACTAAGCGTGTACAACCTTTTTGACATTTCGCACGACGAAAACGCGGACGACAACGACGACGACGACGGAAAAAGCGGCGACTATAGTCACGCCTTCTGCTAAAGTAGGCGCGACAAAAACTCTGTAAGTATATGAATACATGTATTACATGCTGTCACAGTATTCAGTGAGAACCATTTAGCATTCTCACTACATATGCATAAAGCATACATTTACGATTTTATTGTGCTCATGTATGTTTTATTCTTTTGAAACCAATAAAAATATATTACATTGTATACAACCTGACTAAGTAGCATTAATTCAGAAAGGCCGAAATAAAATGGTGATAAATACAGAACACCCCGATATTGTAATAAAATAAAAACCGTCTTTTTATAAAAACAATATTATATTTAATTACATGGAAATACACGTACATGTAATAAAGTTGTATAAAGACAATACATTGCTCAAATTGGACCTTGCAAATCAAGATGGATAATAATATATAACGCGGTATGCATGGATACATCGGATCGTATGAACTTACACAAATATATCGTTGTTCAGATTAATTGTACTGGAAAATATTTTTCTTTCAAAACCAATCTAATAATTGCTATGATGTTCTATTTCATAATCATAGACTCCTCTTTAAACATGCTGTCATTTTAACATGCTGGCTAAATATACGGCACACACGATCTCAAACCAAATACTGGCTAGCAGTGTGGACATTTTATTCGCCTCTTAGTACGCACAACCGTACGGCTCGATCATAGGTAGCACTATTCATAATGACGCCGTAGACGGATTCCACACTGAATATACCGCAGCAGATGCGGTACACGTTGCCCTTTATTGTATAGGCGGCTTTAATCTCATGATTCTGTCGTTTTGACGAAGAATGTGTTACCGTAAATGCAAATCAAAACTAGAGCACGTGAATGTATAACATAAGTGGTACTCGATACTTTGTGAAAGTTATAAGTTATTGTAAATGACTTTCAGAGCACCCATAACACAAATATGCCATTGTATTTGGTGCGTTACATATCATCACAATCCGACCGTTTGTTAGGAAGATTTAAAAAAAAAATAACATCACAGATTACGTCACATCGGAAAATCGAGTTCGGAAACCACGTTATCACACACCTTGACTATAGTTGATGTTGTTACATGTACTTGTTGCAGTAATGGAAAACATGACCGGTTGTTCCTATGGCACCACATGTGTGTAAGGCGAAGGTGTGAATTAAGTATTTGATCTTTTTTTGAACCAATGTCGTTAAACACTAGACTGCTATATGTAGCTATTCGTCCCAATGACTTTTAGTCCGGGGACTGTTCTTCCCACTGTTGGGACAAAACATCGCAGGTAGTGGGCACTCTGAATGGTGAATCTGAGGTGGAGGTAACAATCCCACACGAATTGGTACGAACGGTCTCGCTATGTGGACTGTTCGTTCCAAATCCCAGAACATATGTGGCTGTGACTGGAGAAATGCGGCTTCTGGGTTTTGTGAACAATGCAGATCCAGATCAGCCTGTGCAACCGCACAGTAAAGTAAAATAAAGTATAGTAAAACCCGCAGTTCAATTGGTACACATTGTGGGTCGATATAAATTTTACAACCAGTACACAATTCTCGTTGATAAGTTAAACTTGTACATGTAGTCGTGTATTGCGCAATGCGTGACAATCAAACCTTCACGATGTAGAAGTAAAAGTGTTTACATAAAAGCGCTTTTTCAGAGAATCAGCCAATCAAATCTTATCACGAAAGCACTCTTTAGAAAATCAGCCTATCAAATGGTATATTTGTGTGCATAGTTATCACATACATTTGCACCAATAGGAATTCTTTATTTCATATAGAATGAAATATTACATCATTTTGCGAATATGGGTTGGAAAGAACACTTGAATAAGATATACTTTGATCTTAATAATCCAATTAGCTATGCGGGTTCAGATAAAATCTGCTATTGATGTTCTAACACAACTAATCATTGATCTAGAACGACATGTATTGTTAATTGTCTATTATTGTGTTACTTTAGACCGTGACTGCAATTGGATAATAATACCAGATAACAAAAATTATAATATGGTCACCAACTAGCAATACAGTGGCAATATTAACATATGTAGCGAGTATTTGACACATTTTATTGTCCCATTATAAAAGTCTGGCTTGAAACAAAATTTTAGGTGATGTGTAAGGACATCTGTTTCCGATTGCATAATATATATGCTGCAGCAGGCAAGTTTTAGCTAACAAACATGTGTGTACTCATTAGCAGATGCAGCTGTCGGTACATACAATAACAGATTGTGTATCTTCTGACAGACTTTCATCTGTATTTGATGAGCTCCGTACAAGCTTTGCAACATCCGGAATTGTCATCCAGATGGGTGTACACGTTGAGCCATATTTTCTTCACCCATATTCCTCTGGTGATGGTACTGTCTAAATTGTTGACAAGTCATTCAGACGAAACTTTGCAATATATCCGTCTAGCACGTTGGATACAGGAAT
>CM055269.1:44562012-44662911 GCA_029237695.1 Conchocele bisecta
CACATAAATATTAAATGTCATGTATGGAATAACAAAAAAAAAGAACAAGAAACACAGTACAAGTTACACAATTGGTCACGTGGTCCTTCATTCGTTGCATGCGCGGATCCAGACGGGCGCAAGGCAGGCGCAGGCACTCAGTTTAATATTTCCGACAGTTTACGTACCTGCACCATCCGAGTATATACCGTTCTTTCTTTTCCTAATTCGAATCCTTCATTTAACACACTGAAATATAATATGCATTTCCATTGGGATCACAATCGGGACTATTCAACAGATACTAGCAGGCCACCCTACCACGAACATGCGTGCGACGGGGGCTAGCCGCCATACCCTTTTGATTTGCCCCTCCAATGGTGGCGTTCGCGAAAAATGCCATGACTTCAACTGACCACCATACCCGCAAAGTTACTTCAGGCGCTTAGCCGACGGTGCCGCCGGACACCGGGACCTCTGCCCTACGTCGCCATACTAGTGGGTACCCGGCACCTTCCTCTGGGGGGCTAGCCGCCATACCCTTTTGAATCGGCCCAACCTCGATTTTCAGATTTCCTGAAATATGCTATGGCATCAACCGGCCACCATACCCGCAAAGTTACTTCAGGCCCTTAGCCGACGGTGCCGTCGTACACTTGGGCCTCTGCCCTACCGCCATATACCAGTCGCTGCCCGGCACCTTCCTCTGGGGGCTAGCGGTCGCGCCCTTTTCACTTGCCCCTCCCGTGGTGGTTTTCGCCCTTAGCCGACGGTGCCGCCATACCCTGTTTGTATCGTACAATTGTAAATTGTCCCAGACTTATTACTACAATATGTTATATACTTCCCGGAAGTTGTTAATATCGCCATATTAGACCGCTTGCAGTGAATTAATATTGTGCTACCAAAATGAGTGCTAGCCAATTATTTTGGGTGCCAACTTCAGCTCGGTCACAAGGCAGCAATCTTAAACTTTGAGTAGGAGACAAGTTTGTCCATTTCGTGGACAACGACCACACGTAACTTCGTAAGTATACAACAATGTACATGCAGAATCAAATGTAGAACTTGTAGATTTAAACATGTATCAACCATAACATTAAAATGGGAGTTCTAGACCACCTCACTACGTTCGGTCTTGATCCAGAACTCGCCATTTAACATATTATATATGAAAAACTTCACTTAACGTGTTGATGTTTTTCTCTATGCTATGGGACGCAGACTGTTAAATATCTACACGCTTAAGCTAAATATATCTCACCTGTATATATACTGAGTCAAAAAGAAAGTGTTCACTGTATATATTGGTAGATTTTAGATGTACTGCCATGTCAAAGAATGGCATATGATATATTAACATTTAGGGAAATCTATGCGCCATAAGACTATGGTGTATTGAGAATGGTGCTTTCAATGGATCTCATGTGACGCGAGTTGAAACACCATAGGGGGTCACTTTTGAAATTAACAAAGTTGATCATTGTTGAAGTGTTGGCGGTTTCGTGAAATTTTCGAATACACAATGCGATTTGGGCGGATGTTTCGATTTTAGCCGCTGGTCCGATGCCCGTGGCCAGTACAATTTCCGGCGGGCCAGTAACATTCAGAAGCTGGCAGGCCCGGCGGACCAGTAGAATTTTTTTCAGCATAATTCAGAATATGCGAAACCTGAATTCGTCTTGTTTATTATTTTCTATCAGGAAGCATCGTAAACTGGTCCCCAGTAGCACGTTCCTCATATGCAACATGTTCTTGTGTAAAGTGTGGAGCATACGACCGGCAACCAATCTTATCATTGTCACAGCCACAAATAAGAAAAGCACTGCTCACATTACCAGTCAATTCAGACTCCCAAAATCAAACATTGTCCGGTCATTAACCTGATCAGCTGGCAATTGTCAGGTAACGGCTGTTCCATTTACCTCTTTGTAGTTGTGGCTAGTTGATATTATCGTTATTTACTTGACAAAAATACAATTATCTTGCTTCCCTAACAGTTAATTATTGTTTGTGTATGCTGGTACACCAGAATTATGGTAAAACATTACCATTTTAAAAGTTGATTAACTATTTTATTTTGTGTGTTCAATTGATGTAATAGCCGATTTATGACATCGCATCGAAGAGCCTGTGTGTATAATAATGAAATGTTTCAAACACGACTTTTCCATTACAAAAATCTATAAATATAGTACAATGACCATAAAATATATTTTCTATGTTTACATGAAGTGTCTGCGCTTCAGATAAACTGCAGAAAGCACACAAACTTAGCCAAGCTATGGAGGCGAGATGTAACCTAATTTCGTCTGCACCCAATGAAAGCATGTATGAACCAAACTATTGATGATAGTAAACTTGCACAGCAAAGAAGTTATTAGAGAATGGAGAAACGTGTAGACATCTACTGGACGCGAATTTCTAGTAATTTGATATTGACCTTGGACATGGGGGTGCATGGGTGGGGTGGGGAATGAACATATAGAAAATATGCATGCACATGAAGTTTCAAGCCACTCGGTCATACGGTAATAAAGTCATAGCAGAATGGAAATGTGACGGATGGACAGACGGACGTTTTTGCACCCCTATATCCCATCGCCGCTACGCGATGGGATATAACTTTAACACAGACACAAGGACGTCATTGTAATCACTACTACAAGCTCTCTGCAAGAAGGCTTGAACATTAACGGTGTGTTTTACATACTTGCCCTGATTTCAAGATTATACACTTTTCTGCCTTAAAACATGACCAATCAAAAATCCGTCTACATGTTATCTTACTGTTGGAAACGCCTAAAATCACATTCAGTCAACCAATCAACATGCTTTATCATGTTTATTCTGAGTCGATTGGTGCTCAGCAAGTTTTATAATCATGATTGAAATAATAATGGGCTAATAACAATGAAAATGGCATACATCAGTTTATTTCATGTATTCATTCATATTGTAGACACATTACACAATTATTTGACATTCCATCTAAATTATATAAAAGGATTCGACTGTACATGTACATGCATCACTTAACAGAATACATTTGCAATTCTAAGCTTATTATAATATAATTATGTTTGTTGTAGAAACTAATTTTCCATAAACTGAAACATTAATGCACTGAATCGACCCAGATGAAAACATAGATTCACTTAAATCCACTCTTCCGTTTTAACCCCGCTAAAATGTAAAATTATGTGGCAACATGCACCACCATGTTTACATCAGTCACATGAGCAACATACTTAAGTATGTTTTAAACTACAAATATGCATGAAAATGATATTCAGCAAGCCTGTAAAATGTTTGCATTTTTCACTGGACAAATGTGGGCATATGGTATTTGCGGCTAGTACCTCATGATCTGCTAGCATACTCATGCAGCTTGTTTAGGATTTTTACTGTTTATTATAAAATGAACTAGTTCATAAAATGAATAACTCTAACTGCATTTTATGAACAAGTTCATTGTGACTAATGCTTGTTTCAGAACGAAAATCTTATGAACCTTTTCATATTGACTGCATTACATGTACATGTATGTGATGAACAACGTTACAACGGTAGTTGTATCGGTGAATGTTGTTAATTAGTTCTTATGCAAATTTTCATAACGTTTGGAGTCGAAAAAACGTGTAAAGCATTTCATTTTATGCAATTTCGTATAGTGATTTTGAAGTTATTCTGAGAATATAATTGACAAGTTTTGTAAGTGCGTTTAATGCTTACATAGTGACGTTTATGACATTTTCATCGCTGCTAATGTTTGTCAGAGAACGGAAATATTTTGCAACTTTTCATAGCGACTAATGTTTGTCTGAGAACGAGAATGTTACGAAAATGTTCATAGCGACTACAATATGTGGGAGATATATATGTATAATGGGGGTCCTGGACCACCACCCCTATATATGATGGGGGGTCATGGACCAACACACTACGCTCGTACTGGTCCAGTCCATTCCATCATATATAGTGAGTCGGTCCAGTCCATCCCATTATGCATATATAAGAACTCTGATCTAACAATACACTTTAATACTATCTATACACCGTAAAAACACTAGCAGCCAAACTATACTGGTCCAGAACACTGATCAAACGATACTATCTATACAGAGTGTAAAATTAGATGTCAATCATTCTCATTTTCCTACTTTCATCTAGGTAAGGCTTAATTATTTAATGTATTTATGTTTTAGGTTTAACAGTACACCTCCACATGAACAACATACATGTATCTGGTATTTAGCAGTTGTACCACCACCACATTTTAAGCATTCCCTTATTTTACTTTTATTATTGTTTACTATATAATTGTGGATCTTGCAGAAGTTTGATCTTTTTGTAGCATAGGCGTTGCACCGCCCATATTTGCCAACTCTAAGAAAACAACATATATTTTTTCCATTTTATTTACAATTAATAACTTTACATTAAATATATTAGACAATAAAAAGTAATTATAAAAGTAAAGACAATGAGTACCAGTGATGTGATATACATTTTACAGCTTCACCGTGACCGTGATGAACAACTTACAGGTATATGCACTCCAACAAGAAGAACCAAAAACTATACCTGCAAAACCTATAAAAACCGAAACTACAACCTTAAAAAACTAGTTTAAAATTCATAAACAAAACTATGCAAATGTAATCAGGGAACTTAAAGATAATAAAAGCACTAACTTCTTAGAACTCGTAGATAAACCAAAATGTGGATATTTTAAAGCATACGAATTATATGTTAAACACTATAAAGGCCACAAAAAGGTATTGTCTGATAAGAAAGATATTATAAAAAGTCAACTTATAGAGCAGTTAAAAGAGTTAAAAGGAATAAAATTTCAACTTGACCTTACTGTAGATTTATACAAAGATGATGGCGAGGAAACACAACAAACAACAGGTGTCTTCTATAGCGAACAATATGCTATCTTGAATTCAGAAAAAAGTATGTGAATTTTACGAACAATCGTCGTCACACATTCAAAAAAAGGATAACAAAAATCACAAACACGGCTACATGTATGATGATTGATCATTGTAATAAGTTCTACCTTAACATTGCTAAGTACGAACAACTAAAAGGCTCTTCTTACATTCCTCTACCTAAAGAAATAGCAACTAAGAAAACAACAATCAATGTAAAGAACAATGATGATAGATGCCTTATACACGCTATTAACTCAGCTACGTAATCATGCTACCAACCACACATATAGATTATCCATCCCGCAGATATCAAAAGTAGAGAAACAGAAAGATCTAGCTATTAATGTGTATGGTTACACTATTACTGAGAAGAAGAGGAATATAGATTCCCTATTACATCTCTGAGCAATCAGATACATTGAAATAATCAACTTGCTATTGATATGTGATGGTGAAGATAATGAAGAAGTTAAGTATCACTACTGATGGATAAAGAATTTGAACAAGATATTGTATAGTCAAAATAAGCATCGTGGTCAAACATATTTATGTGATCGGTGTGACGTGTCTATATGGATTCTCCAAAGAAGTACTACTTATAAAACATAAGGAGGACTGTGATGGTATTAACAAGAGTACTACATGCATAGAGATGCCTACTGATAGTCATATTACGTTTAAGAACTTCCACAACCAAATGCCTGTTCCATACGTTAAATAAGCTGATTTTGAGAGTAAAATAAAACCTGTAGCAATTAAAGCTGGTGACAAGTCTCTCTGAAATTCAAAGTGAACACAAAGCATGTGGTTTTGGTTATCAAGTTGTTTGATATGATGGTGTTGCCAACAATCCTGTAGTATATAGAGGAGAGGACGCAGTATAAGAGTTATTGCAGAGATTGAAGCACGAGAGATATAGTATTGTAAGCCCAGTAACCAATGGTGATAAACTGCTGTGACAGGGCTGGGATGGGCTCTATCTCTGATCAGGTGATCTCAGTGTTATGGGTTTCCGCAATTCGAAATGAAATTGTCGTCTCCCATTCTGATATCCCGTGACCTGAGAAACTGTCCACCACAGCCATGTTACTACCTGTTTATACGTTGTCCGATATGTCGATACCGAGATAATTCATTGGGTAATCCAATTCTGATAAATTCCGGTTTCCACTTACCCTTGTATTATTGCGTCCAAGTGAAATTCCATGTCGGCCCTCAAGGTTTGGAACCGCGAAGTTACAGATGCGACTGACCCTATTTGCCATGCGACTACCATGATCTACACACTATTCGATACCTTACTTGGTGTGAATTTATTCCATTGTTCACTGGGATTCACATTATAGTCTGACCGCATAGAGTCACTTCCTTGTTTAGTTTACATTCCATTTTTTATGTCATTTGTGTTTATAAACTTTTCCAAGATGGCGGACGCGCAGCCGCACAGGAGATTTCAGCCAATCAGATTGGTTATTCGCAAATGCGACCGACAGTCTGATTGGTGATCGCATCTGTGCGGCTAGCCGCATCTTGCGCAGAATGTTATAAATGCAAATGCGATTGGCAGTCAAGCCAAGCGATTGCACCCCTCCTATTGTAGAACCATTACTCGACAGAACCAAAACTCGACATCTCCAATTATTTCATAACTAATTACGTCTTGTGGACATAAGATATATATCATACCTATCTACAATCACACTTACCACTGCGGTTAAACGTAGTATATTACGAGTTTGATACGAAGTACTGTTCGTCTGCTGCGACACCATTGCTACGCCATCACTAATGTAAACATACATTTACTGTTGGTTCCAACTGTCAAGGAATCGCTTCCCGTCACACTGCTACTCCATAAAATAACCATCGTCTATTGTTGCACCAATACCTACTCTACAATAACATTTCTTAGAGTGCATTTAATCGGAATCGTGACGTATTGATACAATTGTTAAGTAAAGCCTAACTAGAGCCTAGACGATGCACTCCGTGTAACACTGTTACCTGATTAACTAGTAAAGTGATTAAACATGACTTGTTGAGTGTTAGAACTGTTAGTTTAAACAATATTTTATTTCATATATAGCAGGTTACATATATACAAGACAAGTGATAAAAGGATTAGAAAACAAGCTTCGTAAAAGCTTATGTGAATTCTTCTCCTTGACAGTTGATGGGCCGCCGGCTGAGATAAGAGACCTTACGACAATTGCGTTAATTGACAATACTTGGAGATATATTTTGTTTGTTGTACCTCACACAGTACGATTTGCATGTACTCGCCTTGCTGGTGTGATTATTGCTACAACATTAGCTGAAAACGAACAGTGTACGCCCTGAGCAGACCGCTCGGATGAGCGGGCTGACATGGGTCCACGCTGGTCGCGTATGTCGTAAGGGCCTTGTTCTCAGCAGGGTGCCCATATTACACAATAGTTATTGAACAGTGGCAGGAAATATGTTTAATATTGTTTATCTTATGATCACTGAAAATGAAAATGGAGCATACACGTGATAAATATGGTTCTATAATATCAACACCAAATATTATCAAATCACCAATATGCCAACACCCGCGCTCGCTGCGACCGCAGTCAATCTATCAGAGGCAACAGCCTGTCATTGGTTGAAGATCCAATTACCTTACAAGTCGCAGCAACAGAGTGTCTGGTTGTATACAAGTCTTTGATATATATGTGACAATTGGACCACTATACTTGATTGTTTTTGATTGTCTGGTTTGAAATCGACTTGAAAACGAGCCATTATTATGTATACACCTATCTGTTAGTATATTTAGTTAAGAATTTAATTACTTTAGTCTGGCCTAAAAGCGTTTTGTAGACATTATATATTTGTGCACTTGCAAAAATATCGTGGTATTCTGTTCAAATGATAATCGTTCGTTACCATAAAGAAGATTGTTGGCTATCGGTGGACACGGAATGTCTGTTAAGTGAAGATGTCTTTGACGTTGATAGTTTTCGCAATATAGTAGAAAATGATTGATTGTTTCTACCGAACCACAGGTACAATTTGGAGAATCAACTATAGATCTACGATGAAGGTCATAATTCAAGGAACTGCATGACAAACGAAGACGGGCGTGAAGTACTTGTCCTTGTCTGCAGCCTATATTGTATAAGATGGGTGATTTTGTAACATTTTTATTTATAATTGCCTTAAAGGACGGTACTGATTGCGCATTTTTTCCTGTTCTGACAATTTATTCCATTCACGAATAGTGTGGGGTAGATATGAATTCAAGTACAATTGTGTACGACAATGTACTAATGGTATATTAGTAGCGTTTCTAAGGGTATACCGTGCTTGTATCTGTTCAGGAATAGATCGCTAAGATATTGTGGGGATAGTTTATTTACCATTTTATAAAATAGTATAAGTTTGTGTTTATTTCGTCTGTTTTCCAAGGATTCCCACCTGAGATCTTGATATAATTTATCAATATTACAAAGTTTAGTAGCTCCACACACTATGCGCGCAGCTTCTATCTGTACTGCTTCGATCTGGTGTTTTAATTCGTCTGTGCAATTACTCCATACAACATCACCATACTCCAAAAGAGGTCGAACAAAACAAAAATACATGCGTTCAAGAGCTGACCTTTTTAGGGTGAATTTCAGAGATCGTCATATGCCTATTCTTTGCCATGCTTTATTTAGATATGATGAGATGTGTGGATACCATTTTCCGTTTTCTGATAGAATTATTCCTAGATGTTTATGTTCATTAACAGTTGTAATAGGACGAGTGTCCATTTAAGTACTGGATGCTGTGGTTTATTATGTTTTCTTGAATAAATCATTGACTCTGTCTTGGATGGGTTGAATGTCACTAGCCATGTTTTTGACCATTGATTTATAGTTTCTAGGTCGTTATTTAATGCAGCTGCTGCTGCTGATATTGTGTCGTCGACTATTATGTACAAGCTTGTGTCGTCTGCAAATAATCTAATGTTGGAGTTAATTTCTTGGACTATGTCATTTATGTATATTAAAAACAATAAAGGTCCTAAAATAGATCCTGTGGAACGCCTGCATTGATAGTGCACCAATTAGACGCGGAGTTACTATATACTACACGTTTGTTTTCTAGAGGACAGATACGACTTAAGCCATTCGAGCATAGAACCAGAGATTCCGATGTTTGATAGTTTGTAAAGAAGGCCTCGATGCCAGACTCTGTCAAACGCCTTTGATATGTCGCAAAAAACAGCACGAACCTCTTTTCCTTCATCCATTGCTTTGCAAATATCGTTATAGATGTAAGTAAGTTGATTTACAGTTGAATCACCTTTGATAAAACCCGATTGGTATGATGTTAGTTTATTGTTTGAGGCCACAAAATTGTACAAATATTTATGAACACATCGTTCAATTAGCTTACCAATGCAGCTAAGCAGGGAAATCGGTCTGTAGTTCTGTGGACTTGAATGATCTGCCTTTTTAAAAATCGGTATTACATTCGCCTGTTTCCATGGAGAGGGGAAGTATGAATTACTTAGTAATGTATTGAAGTATGTAGAAAGTGGTACTGAAAGTTCACGAGAGCCCTCACGAAGTAATCTGGGACTTATTAAATCAGGACCACTGGCTTTTGATGGATTGACTAATGATATAGCATTGATTACATCTGTAGGAGAGATTGTGATTGTTGTCATATTGGGTAGATTCGGTGTGTGGGAGGTGGCAGTGGAGTAGAACTGTCATCAATGGTGGACTGTTTTGAGAAGAAGGAATTAAGTAATTCCGTTTTTTTTCTTTGTCTGTTTGTGCTTCTATTCCGCCATCAAGCAATGTAGGAATTGTCGTGGAGGTTTGTTTAGCCTTCAATTGTTTTGCAAGTTTAAACCATGTTTTTACTGAAGTTTCGGAATCATTAACCTTCTCTATTAGTTTATTTTCATAATCCGATTTACATTTTCTTATGAGTTTCGTAACCTCGTTTCTAATTTTTCGGAACTTAGACCAGGCTAGTTCTGTATTCACATTTTTAGCTCGTTTTATGGATTTTATTTCTTTTCCTTATTAATTTTTTTATACTATTATTAAACCATGGGATATCATTCGGTCGTATAGTGACTATTTTGTTGGGTATTGTTTCAGTAGCTATCTCTATTATTGTAGTTGCGATTGTTTCGGCTGTAATATCTAAATTTCCTGAATTAAGAATTTCGTTCCAATCGACAGAGTTTAATTTTGTTCTGTAATTGTCATAATTTCCTCGATCGTAGAGCCAGACTTTCCTTTTATATGTTGTGACTTTCGCCGTCTTTATCTTTAATACTGCAACTATAGGACAGTGGTATCTTATAAGATCAGGGATGAAGGGATCGGCAACAAAGCTGGTAAGTATATGTCTGGCGTCTTTAGTAATTATTAGGTCTATGAGAGAGCTTGAATTTTCAGAAAAGTTTGTTGGCGTAGTGATAATGCTGTTCCGCATTATAGATGATGATAAGCCTACTAATTCTATTCGAGTCAGAATTTTGTACATTTATATTAAAATCCCCTGCAATAATTACATTTCGCATATTTGGTTGAAGGCGCGATCAATACTTTCTTCAAGCAATGCCCACTGATTATTATTTGAATCCGGTGGCCTATATATGCCTCCTATTAATAATTTTCTTTTGTTTACTAATAGTTCTAACCATAGCGATTCAATGCCAGGGACAGATAGATCTGCCCGTGGTGTTGCATGCATGCCCTCCCTTACATATATTGCTACCCCACCACCTAACTACCTATTCTGTCACAGCGAAATGGATCGTAAAGCTAAGTATATGCAATACGTCATTGGATATTGTTGTGAAAGCAAAGTTTCAGTAAAAAATGAGTATGTCATAAGGTTGAGCTTCTATCTGCAGTATGTCTATTTTGGGTTTTAGACTCTGTATATTTAGGTGCATAATGCTCAGACCACTGTTGATAATATCCATGTAGGAATCTGTAGATTCGGAGCACGTTGATTCAGATTCAGAAACCGGACCTGGATTTGGATGAATGTCGCCAGATAATAATATAAGTGTTGCTTTTAAGCCTGGATTTTAATATTGATATTTATCAGTTTGATATCAGACAATTAAGGATATACCATTGGACGGCTGCTGCCTCATGGCGGACGGAAGCTTCGCTATGCATCTCACTAAGGTACAGCATCATTCAGTATTACGTAAAGTGAAGCTTCCGTTCGCCATCGCGGATCAATGCGATAACGCAGCGAGCGAGATGTGGTGCGATCCAACAAGGCATAAGGTGTTGGTTGGAACCTAAATATGTACATGTATGCTCATTTTCATAGGGTACAGATAACACAACAAAACAGGGGAAAAACATGTAAAAAGTAACATACACGTTTCGGGGATTCATCGAAAGATAGAGCGGACAATGCAACAGTTTAGAAGATTCAAAACCTACGATTAAACAAACAAGACACTGAAACGGAAGACACGAAAACAAACAAAACACTAAAATAAAATAGAAAACACGAAAACAGTCATCGTGTGACGGTGTCACATTACAATACAGTTCGAGAGCCTACCGTACATGCCATTATACATAAGCCCTTGTCATATGTGTATTATCTTAGAGTTTAATGGTAGATACGTAAGGTACACGTATTTTGCGTGGTCCGGATAAGCCTTGTCTATGCCAGTCATCGATGACAAGCCATTACGTATGTGGATGCAACTGTGCCTGTGTGATCAGGATCTGATCAATCAAAGATCAGGTAAGCGCTACGCACGGTCGACTGCCGACTAGTACATGTATACTTGTGACTGGTCACTGAGACCGCACCTCTGACAGAACAGCGATACTTATATATTCGATATATATAAATGTATGTTTTAGATAGTCATTATTTTATATTTACTGAATATTAGGTAGCGTATACTCTGATCAGATTTTGATATTGCACAAACTGGTAATACGTTGTAATAACCAAGTAAGGTCTCCTTTCTAATCTGACGGTATACAGTCGAAACTTTCCCGTTCAACAGCCCTCGCTTTCTATTTATAGCTTACGTTATGTTAGCGTGCACGTGACTATGCAATGAGTTGATTATACGAATATGAATGGATTTTTCTAGCGACCTGGTGAGTTACTTACATGTAAGCATGCTCATTGTCGGACCACGTGCTATCTGCTCAACAACGTGTAGTCAATATACAATGACACATGGTACAAAGAAATGAAAGACGAGACAATACTGGATTTACCTAGCGACCCGGTGAGTTACTTGCACATGTGTGCGTGTTCATATTATCCTACCACGTGGTATTTACTAAACATCGTGTAGGCAATGTATAATCTCGTATATGGTGTACAAAGAAATAAAAATGAGACAATAATATACACGAACATGCGTTAGTACATGTCATTGCCTGTGAGATGAAATCATAGTTTTATCGACGAAATACACCTCCATCATACTAAATGTTCACCAAGCATACACGTATATATATATAGACAATACACGACGACTATCAAGCTTTAGTTCTCAGTTTATACAATTGCATGGCTTTGCCCTAAACCGGGTTATTGTAATTCTGACATAGATCAATGGCGTCAATAATAGCAAAATCGTGACGTACAAGGTGCTAATTCACATGGCGTGTCGCATCTAAGGATTACACTCTATTATGGTGTACTATTACTAATGTTCACCAAGCATACACGTATATATAGTAGCAATACACGATGAATATCAACCTTTAGTTCTCAGTTAACAATTGCATGCCCCAAACCGGGTTTATGTAGTCTGACATGATCAATGGCGTCAATAATAGCAAACTCGTGACGTACAAGGTGCTAATTCACGTGGCGTGTCGCATCTAAAGATTACACTCAATAATTTACAACACTAGGTAAAGGGCATGTGTTATAGCTGCAGATGAGAGACCAGTGTAGACATTAAATATGCACAATATGTTGTGAGTAGGGATAACCTCAGTAATGGATTCGGTAAATAAACTTGCTCACATATATTCACGCCAAAAACATAAAATATTATATACGAAATATAGATCATGCAAACAGTTTATGATTGGGATCACATACACAGTGATGATTGGAGAGACAACAATTAAAATATGCATAGTTTCCCTGGCCCAACTGTTCTCCACCTCCACAAAATTATACACAAGAACATATATATATATAAGCCTATGCATACGTGCTATTCACACAGGGGCGCATACTCAAACTACAGTGCGTTACTTGGAGAAACCTGGTCTAATAATGAATAATATGTTAACCCGGCCCATCTATTCCGGATCTTCATATAAACATCGAGATACTGAGGAGGGCGAGTTAGGTTTTGATTTTGCATATCTGATGAGCCGTCACGTTTGAACAGACGTGACATGCAGCTGATCTGGAGACACTCGGTTTGTATTTTGTCGTGAGGTCCATTATGTAGACAAGTCACACAATATTTCAATCAAAACAACACGATACACGAAAATATTATGAGTAGCAAACTGCAAGAATGTTCAACTAATATGTTTTACACCAAAGTACGTATCCGTTCTGACAATATTTATAACGTACATGCATATATTCGCATGCAGTATTTGGGACAGCAACCAACACAATCGTGCATAAACAAAGCTGGCGACTATTCAACAACACACGCTCACATGTACACGGTCATGTAATCGCACAGCAACACACATTACACCCGCACACAGACATACATGTATAAACGCATGGGTCATACAGAAAGAAGGCGGTGCTCACCCATGGGGGACGCATGCGCACACAGACATACATGTATAAAAGCATGGGTCATACAGAAAGAAGGCGGTGCTCACCGGGCGCATGCGTACACTTTGGCTACGATATTTGGAAAAACCAGGTCTAATAATACATGTGTAGTTACCCTGACCCATCTATTCAGAATCTCCATGTAAACATGGAGATTGAGATTTAGGGTGGGTGTCATTTTGCATTTACATGATTGTTTGATAAGCCCTCACGTTCAAGATCGAAATCGAAAGCACGTGAGGGACATTTTGTTGTGTGAACACGTTTTAATGACGTTATATACAGATTAAAAGAATATTACAAGAATTCCGCCACGGAAGCGGTGTCGCACCTGTATACAAAGGATTGGTAAATAAATGACATTGACATTGGAAATTTGGATGTGGGGGTATGCATAACAAAGCATCATCCCTATACACACATTGGTGTGAAATATTATAAAAATCTGGCTAGGGGTTAGAGATATAGAGAACTACAAAATTGTTTGTAGAACACGGATGCCCCACTTACTGCTTTGAAAATATAAAACAGCCTAATGGAAACAGAAATATCGTATGAATTTAATTAAGATCGACCAAGTTGAACTCATCATCACGTGGACAGGAAAATGGCCGCCAAGGGGAGATAAGTCATGGGAAATACTTCGAAATAAATAGGCCTCTTCCTCGTGTCGTTACAAAGCTATATACAAAATTTGATGAAGATCGGCCACGTGGAAGTTGAGTTATCGCGTGGACAAGGATACAGAGTGTGAAAAATTAATAATGGCCGCCAAGGGGAGATAAGACATGAAAAATCCGTGTGCAGACTGATTGGAGATTTGGTTTGTTGGGAAGCTGACGGTTCAAATTGACTGATCATACTGGGAATAAACAGTTATATACATGTGTTACCTACATGAACCTCTCAGTTGTCAAACTAAATCGGATGTATGGTGTTTACGGTTTCTCTGATTTGGCATTCTGACATAAGAACAGTCGAAAACATACACACACACGCGCGCACGCACGCACAGAAAAATACTAGACAAACGTTCATCACGCATTATACGTTCGTCAATCTGTGCAAGTCATGTTTGGGGGACTCTGAACATTATCAGATGTTCAAGGTACCTCAAAGGACACCAGCTTCTTAGGGTAAAAACGATCGTGGTGGCAAGTTTTAAGTGATGGTGACTGATTTCACAATATTGTCGGTACATGTTCATACGACAGCTATTTATAGCTTGGTATGTTTCGTAATTTGACTGCTCAGCTGCGTGCAAGGGACCAGTGTAAGACGGGACGCGGTAGGCGCGTTCATGTTTCTGTGTTGTAGCAAGTAACAGTTATGCATATAGTCATTTATATATTGCTGCATGACGTTTAATAAACCCGGGTCACTGTGTGTTCTGTCCAGTGTCCACACTACCTAGACTGGTGCACTCGTACATAATAAAATATATGCATTGTATTGGTGAGCTCTTACCTTCATATCTAGTGAACGGAAACTTTTGATTCAAGGTGGACAGTTTGGTCCGTGAAAACTGATTTTACACATACAATATATAATGGTCCCGGTCCCGTGAGCGACAAGGTCTATTTCATGAGGACACCCGATAGAACACACAATTGTACATGGGGGATTGCATGAAACCTAACAGCGAATATACTGATTGCATGTGTTTATACGGATCGCGACTGGTCCCGTTTTATCACAAGGTCCCATATGCTGAGTTTCGCGCATTGCATACAAGTAACAAGTACACTTACACGCATGTGTTATCAACTCGTTGTAATGAACGTCATGTTGACATTGTTTGTGTATATTGGACAGTGTTTATGTGGAAATGGGTAAGTCAATTGTCGAACTATTGATGCTCATCAGGGGGGCACTTGCCTTCACTTATATGGGCAATGTCGTCCATGTCTCTAATCGGCACCTTGACTTCCTTCCCGTTGTACGACATTAGCGCGAACACACGACAGCCGGCGACCCAAGTTTTTAAAAGTTTTTTGTTCCGTGTCAGCTGGCGCGATTCGTATGAGAGCTTGCCTCTGAACTGCGTCAGATGCTCCTGGAAAAACACCCCGTCTCCTAACGAGCGTCGGGATTCATAGATGCGTTGCCTCGCCTTCGAGTTTGTAAATTTGATGATGATTCGTCTGTTGAACGAAAGGCCCGCCTTGGTACGGCCTAGTCGGTGGTATTTATCTATGTCAGCCGGAGTCAGGTCCACGTTGTGATTTTGGGCTACATGGAGAATGTTCTCTTCACAATTTTCGGTATAACTACCCGTGTCACCTGGAATATTTGAGATTTCGAGGCACATTCGTCTCCCGTACTGGTCGAGTTCGTCTAGTGTTGCGTCAGTGGACTTCAGGGACTTGCGAAGATGCTCATTTTCACGTTTGAGGCCTCTAATCTCGTCTTTCAACTTTGTGGTTTCGACGTCGACTAATTGAACTATTTGCGCTTTCAGTTCGGCGATGAGCGTGTCCTTAAAATCATGCATGAATGTTAGAACTGTTGTTATTTGTTATTTACTGTAACCTACCTGCGCTGCAACCAGGATGTAGGTGGCCTTACAAATTGTGTCAGAAATGGGATGGTTATTGAGAGACCATAACAAACTCAAGTGAACACTTACAACTCTAAAATGGAGCTACATACAACTTCAATGACAATGGATATCATGCAGTGTGATGGTAGATCTACAGCTATTATAATATAGGAGAGCGGATAACTATTGATAACTAATACTTAATGTAATATAACAGTACCTTGCAGTACACTAGTGGATCAGCTAATTGGGAGTTGACACAGAACTGACAAGCATTGATTATATGTATACACATGTATTGTGAATAAAGTTAAGAAGTAGGACTTGAATAACACACATTTTATTATTAAAACAAGTTTAATAGGCATTATAGCAATATGTCAGACTCTGACTCTGAGGTGCAAATACACAGGAGCAATGGACAAGGGGACGCGAATAGATATCATAAGACATCTAGCGTGGAAGAATTCGTCGATAGAGACACCGCATCAGCATCCGAGGATGAGCCGACTCTTGTTGGGCTACGTAATCATCATTCGGCATATGAGAGTGCAGCTACAGCACAACCTGCAGATGTGAGACCTCCAATTGCCAGTGATCTACCGCATGCGAGCAATTCACAGATGGACATTTGTGGACTTCCTGCTGCGTCGATTAGGCGAGAGCAGAGAGGTAATCTGGACTATAGTCCACAGGGCGATAGCAATGATGTGCCTCCTCGATTCGAACAATTTCGCACTCGGCATCACCTGGAACGGGCCGATCCAAACAGACGGCGGACCGATTATTGCCCACGGTATGCAATGAGTTGTGAGGGTGTAGGCACCAGAAATTATCCAGTGCACCGCGTCTATGATGAGGAAGGACATTGCACAAATAATTATCGTAGAGCACCAGCAATGAAGCCGGATACTTACACGGGTGAAGGAGACTGGGACGCTTCTATTGGTCATTTCGAGGTATGCGCGTGACTAGAACAATGGAGTCCCCGGCACAAGGCTCTAACCCTCTTAGCTTGCATGAGAGGTCAAGCTCAGATGTACCTATTAAATTGATCTGAAGATGAGAAGGACTCATACAGCACATTAGTAAGGGAATTAAAGCTAAGAGTACCCAAACAGATTGGAGGAGGCAACAGTCGCAGAGGTGGAATGGACATAATCAAGGTCACTGGAATGGACATAATCAAGGTCAATGGAATGGACGAAGCCATGGTCGTCAGGGAACCCGTCAGGGTCAAGGTTAACTACAGGGTCTGCAAACATGTTTCCGATGTGGATCACCTGAACATTTCTATAGGGACTGCCGAGAAAATGCCAATAACCAAGGTCAGTTACAGAGAGAACGTGCAGAGCCGAGGCACATATTTCAAGTCAATGTGAACAGAATAATGCGGGAAACGGATCTCAGTTGACACATTAGGCCTTGAGTCAACTGATTTAGGAGGAAATAGGCCTCGATCTGAAATGTGCTCGTTGCGAATTTCATCCTGGGACAATGTATTATACACGGGGGGGGGGGGGGTATCTTATTGATACTGGATCAACAGTTTCCCTTATTTCATTCCGTCCCGTATGGATTAGTGACGGCACCCTCCGGCTCATGGGTGAAGTACTGCGAGGTCTATAATGGACGGGAACACGTCTTCCAGCGACTCCAGGAAGCACGATTAAAATTAAAACCGCGGAAATGTACATTCTTCCAAAAATCTGTAAAGGTTCTCGGACATATAGTGTCATCCGAGGGGGTGGCCACTGACGACGAAAGAATTGCGGCAGTCCGTGATTGGCCAGTACCCACATCAGCGAAAAATCTGAAGTCATTCATTGGACTCGCATCCTATTACAAACGTTATGTACAAAACTTTAGTCAAATCGCCAAGCCATTGTACCGGATAGGGGAGAAATGAGTACAATTTATATGAGGGCTTCCTCAGGCTGGGAATCCATTCTGGCTGGATACCGACTGTTCAGACATAGCCATGGGAGCGGTTCTGAGTCAAGTGCAAGATGGCAAAGAGCGGGTTATCGCGTACATGAGTAAAACCTTGAATAAGCATGAAACATTGTACAACGCGGAAATAAGTGTTAAGCCTGGTAACTAGCGTTAAGCATTTCCATCACTACATATATGGACAGGAAGTGAATGTACGTACAGACAACGCCGCTGTCTCCTGGATGAGAAAGCTCAAATGTCCAGAAGGTCAGACGGCGAGGTGGTTTCAGTACCTGGAATCGTACAACTTGAACATCACCCATCGTCAAGGTCGTCTCCATAGTAACGCAGATGCACTTAGTCGAGGGGCATGTACGGTATGTAGTAAACTAGAAACACGAAGTCAAGAAGCTGAACAGGCGAGCACCGTACCGGTCTTGATAATGTCGTCCAGTGAGTCCACCGAGATGATGGATGGGCGTGGATCTGAGGATATTGACATTCGGGTTGTAACACGTGGTCAACATCAAGTCTAGCTTCAGATGAACTGAAACCAACCACATTTCTACTAGATTGGTGGCAACCAACCGATATAGTTAACGCACAAGCACAGGATCAGAATATAGGCCCAATCATTAGTGCATTAGAGACACATCACCAGCCAACATGGAACCAAATTGCAGGTTGTTGTTCCAAAACTAAAACATTGTGGAGGCACTGGGACCGGTTATAGCTTCACGGGGTAATGTTATGCAGGAAGTGGCTTATGGAGAATAACCGTGACTGCCTCCTTCAGCTCGTAGTGCCTGAATGCAAACAAGCAGACATTTTCCATCATTATCACAATATTCCGACAGCTGCCCACCTAGCTACCAATACAATGTTAGACAGAGTTACACAACATTTATACTGGCCCGGCATGCGTCAGAGATTCCATTGGTCAATAACTGGCAAAGACAATGTTAATTCAGCAAGTGTTCCGTGCGCAAACCAGCAAAACTTACCAAGGCACCATTGGGAGCATGTCCGGTGGGTGAACCGATGGAGAAAGTTGCCATTGATATTTTGGGTCCGTTGCCAATAACCAACAGAGGAAATCGATTTGTACTGGTCATTTGCGACTTGTTTACCAAATGCACAGAGGCTATCGCATTACCAGACTCCGAAGCCACCAGATCTCGGAAAATGTTTTGAGGCGAAGCTGTTTCGGGAAATGTGCGAGTGCCTGCAGATACATAAAGTTTCAACATCTGTGATGCGGCCACAGACCAATGGGGTTGTGGAACGTTTTAATCGGACACTGCTAAGCATGTTGACACTGAATTGGGACCGATTTCACCAACAAGTGTTATTGGCATATCGATCTTCAGGACATGCGTCCACAGGTTGTTCACCAAATAAAATGATATTCGGCAGAGAAGTCTCCCTCCACATGGCAGCAGTGATCGGGTTACCTACTCACTAGTGCCCATGACTTGGCGCGTAAGGCTCTGAAACAACAGGCTCTATACAGGAAACGGCAATATGACACTAGCGCCAAATAACGGTCCCTTGCTGTTGGCCAGGCTGTCTGGTTATTCGACCCAAGTCGAAAGGTGGGAGTATCGTCCAAGTTCACCAGTAAATGGAAAGGGCACTGCCGTGTGGTCCGCAAGATCGACGACATGATGTATCTCGTCAAATGAAAGGCCAATCAACCAGCGAAGATGGTTTTCTCGGGTTAAGCTGTAGTGTCGAAGAGTTGCGCCACATTATCTCTGAAAGACAACCTGAAACAGAAATATGTGTTAGTTATTGTGTTCAAGTTAGTGTTAATGTTCAACATTACTAGTCCGTACCAATACATACCGGTAATTCAATATTGCACAGCTTAAACGAGGAACTGTGTGAGTCCCGGGAAGATTATATACATATAATGAAATTATAGAATCCTAGCCGCGGTTAAATAGATGTCCCATAATAAGAAAAACATTTGAGTGCATGTACTGTATTTTAACACTATATTCACATCTAGTTGAACTTGATAACGGAACTGAACTGAGGGAAACGTATTAATTGTACCTACCAGTTATAGTCATGGAATAGTGTTAAGCCCAAATTGCTGCGAAGCACACATTTATATATGGAATGAGATGTAGGGAGGTAAAAGTTGGACTGATCACCCAGGATTTTACAATAGATGACAGTCTGTGTGTAATTACAGAGTAATTATTCGCCATATCCAAGGAATTGAATACTGGTAATGGCAAAACAACAAATCTATTTCCAGTGTCTTAGGTATAAAAACACCAAATATGGCAACGGATAATACTGTATGACGCTTAATGTTGTTACAATCAGAAGTAATTAAGCTATATGTTGTAGGAATGGAAATCAAAAATTCCTAATACCAGGAGCAGTAGATGGGTCAATTGTTTCTCACAGTGCAAATAATTGAACAAGAACTCTCCGAATGTAAATTGAAAATGTGTCACCATGCACCAATTGCAATAAAATGGGTATTTACAATATGCTCAACTGGGTACAAATTGCAACATAAACTTTTAACAATGAAGTATTAAATGTTACAAGTAATTGTATCTGGATGATGAATAACTTGTCCGATATCCAAGTCAATAATCATCATGTGAAATAATACAAAGCAGTGTGACGCGAAGACTTCAGAAAAAAATATATGTTACAAAATGACCGTCACTTGTGAACTGTGCTAAGAGGGATTTGAGACGAATGGGCGTCTAAAGAATCACCTGATGAGCCCCGTTCATAACAGGCTGCACGTCTTCTGTACCTTGTGCTATGACAAGGAGCGGGACTACCGGGTGAAAGATGTGCGCAGGCATGTCATAAAGCAACATACTGGGATTGAAGCCCTCCTGCCGGTAGAATTCTTTACGCCCGCTATCCACATGATTATGTAACCGTGGTGGATCCCACCCTGCAGAACAACGCGTGTGCAGTTGCGGCAATGGATGACATTCGGTCGTGGACCAATGTCCACACGACATCATCACACACCCTGAAAGTGTGGGAGTTTGGGTGGCGACAGGCCCTCGCGACACCCATACACCCTGGAGCGGAGACACCAGCGTATATTGTGCCTTGTGCATCTCCGAAGCCGGCCACGTGTGCACCCGTGTGTCGGGACATTATGTACAGTCCAACCCACCAGGAGATTTGCAACAAGCCGCCTGCCTGAGTATGTGAAATTATTTCCGTAGCGACTTACCGATCCATGGTCATGGTTCGCGATGGCCAATCCAAATGTAAGGTGATACTGAGTTCATCCCTACCAGAAGAGGATCTGAGGCGCATTCGTGCCCGGATCTCCAATTTCGGAAACTTCAGTGTGTCAGGCGATACGGTGCCAGTGCGAGGGGTGGAATTCATCGACATCGTAGATAAGATGTCCGAAATATGTGTTGTTTCAGAGCTCTATCTGAACCATGTAGGAAAATATATGATGAAGCCCCCCCCCAAGCACTCCACCGTATCATCTGCAATACCGGAGCAGACTATCGCGTCGCGTGCCCGGGATATTATTAAACGAGGAGCAATGCCGCTCGTATCACCGGCTCCCCGTGCATGGGCCGAAGAGGAAGCAGTCACCCTGCATGGACCTGTGTCGCATTTCCGGTGGCTACCACGCGGGTGGAAGAACATGACCCATAGCAAGAGGAGACAGGTGTTCAATTTTGTGACCATGAGTTTGGACGTAGACAGTTCGGGACTTCCTAAATCACCTCCGGAAGAGCTTGGGGACAAATTTGCCTTCCTGATTCTGCCGGGCTCGGCGAAAGTATTTCAGTCGGAGTCCCAGAAGAAAATCGCGGTCTCTGGAGATGGCGAAATTCGATTTGTCGCAGAGCTTCGTGACACGTCATTGAACTCGTATTTGTCCGAAATCGACCGTCTTTCAATGCGGCTGACGCGCACTGATGCGGCCAGTAGTTATCTGTAGATTCTACTGTCCACCACAGCCATGTTACTACATTTTATAAGTTGTCCGATATGTCGATACTGAGATAATGCATTGGGTAATCCAATTCTGATAAATTCCGGTTTCACTTACCCTTGTATTATTGCGTGAAATTCCATGTCGACCCTCAAGTTTTTGGAACCGCGAAGTTACAGATGCGACTGACCCTATTTTCCATGCGACTACCATGATCTACACACTGTTCGATACCTTTCTTGGTGTGAATTTATTCCACTGTTCACTGGGATTCACATTATAGTCTGACCGCATAGTCACTTCCTTGTTTAGTTTACATTCCATTTGTTATGTCATTTGTGTTTATAAACTTTCCAAGATGGCGGATGCGCAGCCGCACAGGAGATTTCAGCCAATCAGATTGGTTATTCGCAAATGCGACCGACAGTCTGATTGGTGATCGAATCTGTGCGGCTGGCCGCATCTTGCGCAGAATGTTATAAATACAAGTGCGATTGGCAGTCAAACCAAGCGATTCCATCGCTCTCGTAATGTAGAACCAAAACTCGACATCTCCAATTATTTCATAACTAATAACGTCTTGTGGACATAAGATATATATCATACCTATCTACAATTATACTTACCATTGCGGTGAACGTAGTTTGATACGAAGTACCTTTCGTCTACTGCTGCGACACCGTTGCTACGCCATCACTAATGTAAACATACTTTTACTGTTGGTTCGAACTGTCCAGGAATCGCTTCCCGTCACACTGCTACTCCATATAATAACCATCGTCTATTGTTGCACCAATGCCTACTCTACAATAACGTTTCTTAGAGTGCATTTAATCGGAATCCTGACATATTGATACTATTGTTAAGTAAAGCCTAACTAGAGCCTAGAGGATGCACTCCGTGTAACACTGGTACCTGATTAACTAGTAAAGTGATTAAACATGACTTGTTGAGTGTTAGAAATGTTGTTATTTGTTATTTACTGTAACCTACTTGCGCTGCAACCAGGGTGTATGTGGTCTTACAGTATCAATATGAAGTTTAAGAATCCTAGACCATTAGTAATGAGAGAAGAGAATAAAAGAGATTATACAAGAGCTACACAATGTTCAATCTGTGACAAGCTAATTGTAAGAATTAATAAAGACTATATAGTTATAGATCACTGTCACTTCACTGGTAATTATCAGAGGTGCAGCACATAAGACGTACAATCTAAAACTAAAGATAAAACCTTACTTTACAAAGATACCTGTTGTGTTCCACAATCTAAAAAGATATGATAGTCATCTCTAAATGCAGAAAATCCACAATACAGATGGCAATATTACATGTATTCCTACAAATGCAGAGAAGTTTATATCATTTGGTATAGGACAGTTACAGTTCTTAGATAGCTTCATGTGCATGTCCTCATCATTATCTAAACTAGTAGAGCATACATCTGAGCTTAAGATAACCAGAGAAATATATATATATATATGAAATATATATATATATATATATAGTTATATATAGTTTAGTTTATTGCATCGAGGCAACTGCCTCATGAGCATACATACATACATGACTATGGTATAATATACGTACAATGCAAGATGGCGTACATGGGTAAACTACTAAATATAATAAATGCAGAAACACCACAATCGTGGCAAATAGGCAAATATATTTCAGTCCATGCCGCGCCCACTAATACATATATCTGTACTTGTATCATACACTCACGTACATCGCACAGTCTCCACTTACTGATCATAGTGTGTACTAAGTGTTTATTATGTTTAACAATAAATGAGAAATATACATACATATACATACACATAGACATACATATGTACACACACATGCATACATGCACATACATGTACACACATATACGCACATATACACACCCATATACATGTATAGCTTCTTTCTAAATGTGGTATATTATTACATGTACATATACGTACATATAGACACATATACATATGTGTACATACACATACATAAAACAATGCATCAACGATGTGTCACGAGAGAGGGGACTTACTGGGGTTGGTAGAACTGTACTGATGGTAGTTGATGACAATATAGCATACATGTATGATGTGTCACGAGAGAAGGGACTTACTGGGGTTGGTAGAACTGTATTGCTGGTAGTCGATGACAATATAACATACATGTATGATGTGTGACGAGAGAGGGGACTTACTGGGGTTGGTAGAACTGTACTGATGGTAGTTGATGACAATATAGCATACATGTATGATGTGTGACGAGAGAGGGTACTTACTAGGGTTGGTAGAACTGTATTGCTGGTAGTCGATGACAATATAACATAGTTACATGTATGATGTGTGACGAGAGAGGGGACTTACTAGGGTTGGTATAACTGTACTGTTGGTAGTCGATGATAATATAACATACATGTATGATGTGTCACGAGAGATGGGACTTACTGGGTTTGGTAGAACTGTACTGATGGTAGTTGATGACAATATAGCATACATGTATGATGTGTCACGAGAGATGGGACCTACTGGGGTTGTTATAACTGTACTGTTTGTAGTCGATGATAATATAACATACATGTATGATGTGTCACGAGAGATGGGACTAACTGGGGTTGGTATAATTCTACTGCTGGTAGTTGATGACAATATAGCATACATGTATGATGCTTCACGACACCGAGGGACTTACTGGGGTTGGTAGGGCAGTATTGTCGGTAGTTGATCAGTACTACCGGCAATAAAACATGCAGGAAACAAGTATTAAATACATGTATTATATGGCACAACATAACTGGAATTATTGGATATGTGACCAGTGTACATACTGATCAGAAATCACGTTCTGCAATATGATAAACTGGGGGTTGCTAGGTTTGTGACTTACTGATCAACAATCGAACTTCCGCATCATATCAATATCGGGCTTCCTGGGTTTGTGACCAGGGTGCTTATCGATGAGCAATCAAACTTTGGCGGCTTGACAGTATGGGGACAGCGTGAGTTCATGATAAAATGGGGCTTTCTTGGTTTGTGATCAGAACTTACTGGCTTTGTGACAAATGTTCCTACTGATCAACAATCAAATTACAACGTCATGATAAAATAGGGCTTGCAGGATGTGTGACTATGGCACATACTTACTCATCAAACGTCATGTCATATTATGCCGCTGCATTTGAACGTCATAGGAATGACCATTGGATATGATTGTACCAAAATAGCTAAAGTAAACTTGATCCATTCATAACTTGATTTCCATGGCAACGGAAAGGCAACTCTTTAAGAATCTTCCATAAAATCGGTGGTCAGAATTCGGTATAAATAATCATCTTGTGAATTTCTACCAAGATAGCTAGAATGAATACTGTCACTAAAAAAACCAACATGCATTGTTGGGCACTGAATATATTTCACATGTACATTTATGTAGCTCCAAATCTTTTTTCCAATCTACCTATTTCTCAATCAAAGCATATGTTGTTACCGCTATTTGGAACAGTCTTGACATACACGTATTCAGGGTGTTAATGTATATTATCAGCATGAAATATGTCACTAATATTCATCTGAATGACATGCTGTTTGGAATTGATCAACCCTTTCACCCCTAAGTACCTGGAATGGATTTTGATGTTAATTTTGCGACTAATCCAATTGTCACAAAATAATTTCAGACTAGCCCATTTATGAAAAGGTCGTGTTTTAAATTTGTTCTGAAAAATATGAAAATTACTTGCAAAAAGTGTAGATCCTGATGAGACGGCTCGTCACGAGCCGGCTCATCTGGATCTACACGTTGTGCCAATATCACTATACAGGCCTGTTGTGTTGAAAGAGTTAAACATGTACGTGTATTTCCTTCCTTTAACAGGACACTCCATTGTAAAGTTATGGCGGGAAAATTGTCACAGCTTGAACGAAAGCAGTTGGAAAAATGGATGGGCTCTATGCAGAAATCCTTTACTTTGCTCTACAGTATTACTCGAGACGGGTGTAACTCTACCACGTTCCACAGTAAATGCGACAATAAAGGCGCCACTGTGACTGTCCTGTATAACACACACAAGTCTGTTTATGGCGGATACACACAAGTAAGCTGGAACGGGAACGGCGCATATATGGCTGACAGCGCGGCATTCTTATTCCGTCTGCAATATAATGCAAAACAGGCTTTGGATAAATTCCCGTGTAAAAATGCAACAAACGCCGTGTATGGGTATTCTCCTAACGGACCTGTATTTGGTGCAGGACATGATATAAACACATTCAGTGGCAGTATAGCTTCAAAAGGGACTCACTTTACTCTTAACGGTACGCGTGCCCTTGGCACCACATACGACATGAAAGGAGTGCCTTCCAGCCAGGTGACAAACGATACACAAGATATAACGGAACTGGAGGTGTACCAAGTTGAAGGTAAACAATGAATCGCCTGCAATATGTATCTGTGGACGAAAGAGACCTCACACTATTTGCGACCAATATTATACTTCGACATGCAGTGTGTTTGCGCTAATTGGGGCAGTAACTTCCGCAAAATTCCCGTACGGTTAAAGGCATTTTTCAGAGTTACTGCCCGAATATATATGTTTGCGCATGCTATCCCGACATGTGTCTGCACTACCCGTACACGCTGTAATGTCCATTTATGCCACCGGCGCTCACAGCACATACAAGTCATAAAATACTGTATTACTCTATATACAAGTCAGCAAAAAATGTCGACAAGTTTTGTAACCCACATATCTTTAAAGGTACATGCCCACTCTGTAGGCACAAAATGTTCTTTATAGGAATTAAATAACTGTGTAATTGTGTCACTATTCCACCAGTTCTAAAGATTGCGAGTGGCCGCTACAGGTATAATCATTTAGTAATATGTATTGTACTGATAGGGACGTGCGTTGGTATCAAGCGATTTTCATATGCAAATGAGGCATTTTTTAATATTTTCAACGGATTATAAAGTATGATAATTGCACATCAAAATATAAATACAGAGTATAAATAGTAATGTCCGTTAACATGTTATGGAAACACGGTTATCGCCCCTGATATCAGTGTGGAAAGTTATGGTCCGATATAAAATGTATAACAATGCCACTTAATACGTGGGGTAATGGTGAACGAATGTTCAGTTGGCCAGAATATGTAACAGATGATGTCTCTGATATAAAGAAATGTTTGTGCCTACTGAGTGGTCACGTACCTTTATCAAAATATTTGCATAGGAATATATGTGCTGGAGAAGGATACTAAAATGCCCTAAAGTTGCATGCATTTGTACGTCATTATGAGTGTATCACTGGGCCATACTCTGCAATACACATAGTCGATGACATTTAAATACGTAGATAAGCCAGTTTCAACTATATTCCTTTTCGTTACTGAAATAAATGACTAGAATGACATATAGCACACATGAAAGGTTCCTAAACACATGGTGTCTACGCATATATGAGTAGTAAAGAGCGAAGGAAGAGGGGCCACAAGCTGAAGCATGAAGCATGTCACGTCAATGTTTTTTCCAGTTCTAAAAATAGTATTTAGATCTCCCTTCCCGTTTAAATAGTATATAATGACTGCTGTGACGTCATAGGTTTCCAACCACTTCTAAATATCAAATATTGGGATTCCCCGTTTAAAAATAGAATTGTGTGTGTTTTTCACTGTCTGAGAATAGCAGTATTGGATTTTCCCCCGACTAATTTCCGGTTCAAAATAGAATTCCTTGGAGTTTCCCTGTCAGTATTCTTTGATGTTATTCTGAGACTTCTCTTAGTTAAAATAGCATTATTGGATTTCCGATGACGTTCTATCAGCAAGTTCTAGCATGTTTACAAAATAGAATGCTGGAAATCCCCATTGTTATGGAACCCCTTCAATTCCCGCGTATTTTGAAAGTGAGGCATGGCACGCTTTTCAAACAATTCCCAATGGTTTGTTTGTTTATGTATTGGTGTTTAACGGCTTATCAACAGCTATGGTCATGTAAGGCCGGGCAAACAGGTTCGATCCCGTTTTAACCTGCTGCATTGGTGGGAAAATTCCAAAATCAAAACGGAATATTTACATCGAGAAAAAATATATTCAGCCCTGAAATTAGAATAACCTGACCTGGTGCCAGGTCCATACCACACCAAAGTCACTTGGCACCTTCCCCTAAAATAGGATTACGAATAGTCGTAATACTCACATAAGGGGTATAACCAAATTCAACTGTCACATACAAAATGCCAAAGACGTATGTGAGGGCCAAACTAGGTCTCCAGTCGGAATTCCGGTAAGGATGAACCCCGATCGTTAAATTACCCATCGCATTCTCCCACTTGCCACCGACTCACAATGGTACACATATGTTAGTTAGCAATTCAAAACAATATAAATAATAATTAGGCTATAAGCTTTGAACCATTAGACCAATCATCCTCAATTGTGGAAAATTTAGTCCGGAATCGACATGGTCTATGGTACTAAAGAATAAATAAACGTTAATCAGCGATCGAAAACAATAGATAACGGTCATTAATTCGTAGTTACATCTTAACGTTTAAACCTTCGGACCGGCAATCGTCAAATTCGGTGTGTATGTAGTCGACGTCAGGATCCATCATACCGAATAAACATATTACCGAATATTGCTGTCAAGGATTAGTGTTATGATCTACTTACTAATTAAGACCAATTGATCTGTGAAAAAAAAGGTTTCTATTGTTTTCGATCACTAATTAACGTTTATGTACACCTGGGTGTTATGTTTGCTTTAATACCATAGGCCGTGTCGGTACCGGATTATATACCATATTTGAAGATGTTCGTTCGAACGGTTCAAAGCTTATATCCTACTTATTATTTTCTATTGTACCATTGAGCATTGTTTTTTTCCTTTATGATCGGCCATGTCGACACCAGGTGTCTCCATCACAGGTGAATGAGGCGTTTCAGGGATGGTAAACTTGTGAAAAAAATCCTAATTATGTTTAGAAACCAGCAGAAAGTCAGAGAAATAAAAGTTGCCATTAAAACAAACAAAACCAATCTCCTATATAGACTGGTGTGGTAGCCGTGCTGTTTGACTGTCCAAAATAAGCGCGGATGCGGATGCAGATGACAAACGTAACTATGTACATAATTCACATATAGTGATACTCACCCGATGCTGCAGTGTGTATATAAACTTTATTTCGAGGTATTCTGCAACTTAAATATGTCAAGTTCCTCTTCTTTGGTGCAAGAAATCATATGTTAATTAATAAATCACAAATTATGTAATGCGAGTATGTTTCATTATATTGTACAGATACTCGTCTGCTGCTGGAACCATGGCGACGAGATTGCGATTGGACTGCCGAGGTAAGGCACCATGACAACGGCCGGCGGTTATATTAGATGGGCCAGCCACCATTTGTGGAGGGGGGGGGGGCTACAGCTAAGAAGTAGTAAACGAACCCATATGTGTTTGTATGAGATAGTAACATCTGTAGTTGCCATTATATAATGTTTGCTCGTTGCTGGACATCTCCACCTAGTATATTGATGGTAGTACTAAGATTATTCAGCCTCATAAAAACAATCGACAAATAAACCATTAGTGTGCGATATTGCGTCGGAAATTCATATAATCAACCGAATATATATCACGTGCCTGCTGCCTATGTGTTCCAGCTTATGTGCTTAACCTGTTAAATACTATTATATTTCGTTGTAGGGTTTGGAACGCCTACATAACGATGTCGAGAATTACTCGCCACCAAGAGTGGTGGGTGTAGGTCAGGCGAGGGTACTGCTGATTGGGCCCGTCGGCGCCGGCAAATCCAGCTTCTTTAACAGCATTTCGTCCGTATTCCGTGGTCACGTGACGAGACAGGCGTGCAGCGGTAGTGCCGAACAGAGCATAACGTCAAAGGTGAGTCCGGAACCGCCAGCAGATGGTTAACCAGTAGCTTGCTGAAAACGAATATTTTCGTTTGGTTTAGCGCCATGTACCGCATGCGCTGGTGTTTCCGTCGTCATATATTTATTTATAGAATCCTTTATTTTTAGCTGCCTATTTTTAGAATGATATCATGACTTATTTGTAGAGAGGTTAGCGCCAGTATGTCTGCGCAGCGAGACATGACTTAAGTTTATGTACCAGCTGCACGCGGCGCCCCTCTGTCTGGGTGAATCGACATCATCAATGACAAGTCAATTATATATAACCCACTGGAACTATTTGTAACGAAAGATCAAAAACTCGTATCGCATTTTTAGTGAGGGACGGTAGTCAAATAAATTCGCACATCTGGCTAACTTTTCTAAATTTGTTACAATTGACCTTCAGATAATGCCTTTCCAGAATTTTGATGGAAGCAATCTGAATGTTCATGTTCTCGGCTATTTTTTAGCAGACATCCAAGATGGTCGCCAGTCAAACATGTTGGTGAAGTTTTTGAAATGAGTATGGGTCAAGGTCACGTTCTGTAAGCCAAGTTCAATGTCAAATGACCCTGAAATGTAGAAATAGAGAACAATGAGCGTCTCTGATAGATCAGTATGTATATGTACCTCCCATTTCACCTAGACTGTCTTTTCGTCTGACACACAGAAAGGTAGACGTTGTATCACAACCACTTGTTAAGTGGAAGCGAGGACGTGAGAGGCGCTTTTGTGGTACGACTTGAGGGGCGATGCCATGAACAGTGATGTTCATGAAAATTTTACTAGTGCGAAATGCGACCCAAAGCCAGTTAGAGACATTGCCGAAACTGCAACACGCCTATCATGACATTATCTCTATCGACAGTCTGTATCATCGCTTTGATATGTCCTTGCTACGCAATTTCTGATTGATGTAGAAAGATCCGACTGCCTATTGGTGAATACAGGGGGTGATGCAGCTCATGTTTGCTGAAGTGTTGCATGTTAATTGTTACCTTGCCGCCTTGTCACCGTTTGTGGTGTACACATCCACATGGGTGAGCAGGGTTGAAGCAGTTTCTACTGCGGACTTGACAAGTAAATACAATAACTGCACCTTATTGTCCTGGTTAGCAAAGGAATTTCTTCCAGTCGTGTAGAACCAGTGTCGGAGCTTCAACGGTAGCAGTCGCACATTGGGTGCGTCGTTTTGGCTGAGCTTGCGCTTTGAAACGGTTCTCAGGATACATGTCAGACGCGATGTCCAGCCGCATTGGTTGGTGTAGTTGTAGATTTGCAGACGTTTCTCATGACGAATGGCATGAAATGGCAACTAACATACTGCCCAGCATGTCAACCACAACTCCTGCACCGTCCTCTTCATGAGGCAAGATAGAATATCAAACATTTTACCTGATCATAGTTTGCTTGATTTGGAAATGGAAAATATTTCGCTGATTATCAAACCGAGGAAGTCGTTCATGTCGAAATAGGGGCGAGATTAGATCGTAATCATGAGTTTCTGAAAGTTTGCTGAACTTAGATTTGAGTCAGTGCGCTTCGCAAAGAGGAAAATGAATGACTTGTTTATTGTTCCAATAACAGCCAGCTGGCACTATAATGTTTCAAGCAGCAGAACACAAATGAAAGTTGTTGCCGTGTGTCTGCTGTACTGCCGCCGAATTTATACCCCCGCTTGCCTAAAATGGGATGTAAATGTATTCACATTGCACGGGCGGGCAGATTTTTTCCACGCAATAACTAGAGTTATACTCGGATCGCAACCAAATTCAGTATACATGTTTATATTATCACGGCAAGATGAAGAACCCTATTGTGTTTCAAACTTTTTGATGACTTCCTTATCTCCCGTTAGCGGTCATTTTTATTAATTTTCGCACTCTGTATCCTTGTCCGCGCAATAACTTGAGTTCTACTTGACAGATCACAACCAAATTTGGTACCCATGTTTGTCATGGGAAGAGGTAGAACCCTATTGGTTTTCAGTGAGTTAGCTCCCCTTGTTGACTGGCCATGCCTCGATGTGCCTCTTGTGACCTTCGACACTCTTGTTCTATTTGTGTTGCTTTTTAGCTCACCTGAGCGAAGCTCATGTGAGCTATTTTTACCGCAATGTGTCCGTCGACCGTCGTCCGTCGTCCGTCCGTCCGTCCGTCCGTCCGTGAACATTTGCAAACGTTAACCATTGGGCCTATAGTCACCAAACTTCATGGTCATGGTCCTTAGGTAGGGGGATTACAAAATTGTTAAAATTACGTCATTACGTAATCCAAGATGGCCGCCGTCTAAAAATAGCACAAATTCTTCAAAAATCTTCTTCTCAAGAACCGCCAACCAGATTTCGACAAAACTTGGTAGGAATGATCGATGTACAATGCTCTTTCAAAGAAGTTAAAATGGTGACCCCGGGGTCAAAAATGGGCGTGGCCATTGGGGTCAAATTTGGGTCAAATTTTATTTTTTACCGAATATGGTAATGTCATATATCAAATCGAAGGTATCAACGAGGCGATCACTCTGGTGCATTTTTTGTCGAAATCGGATGGTTAGGTCATCCAAGATGGCCGCCGAAAAGTCAAACGGTCGTTCTTTTATTAGAGACTTCAAAATTCTTCTTCACATGAACCGCTTGGTCCATGGTAGCCAAACTTAAAAGTTATGGTCCATTGGTGAAGACTTTTCAGAATTGTTAAAATGGAGGTCATCGCTAATACAAGATGGCCGCCAACGAATCTTGGTAGGAATGATCGATGTACAATGCTCTTTCAAAGTTGTTAAAATGGTTGTCCCGGGGTCAAAAATGGGCGTGGCCCGTGGGGTCAAATTTGGGTCAAATTTTATTTTTGACCGAATATGGTCATGTCTATATCAAATCGAAGGTATCAAAGAAGCGATCGCTGTGGTACATTATTTGTCGAAATTGGATGGTCCTGTCATCCAAGATGGCCGCCGAAAGGTCAAAAGGTTGTTCTTTTATTAGAGATTTCAAAATTCTTCTTCTCACGAACCGCTTGGCCCATATGGCCAAACTTCACAGTTACGGTCCATGGGTGAAGCCTTTTCAGATTTGTTAAAACGGAGGTCGTCGCTAATCCAAGATGGTCGCCGTCTATGGCAAGCCAAATGCACAATAATTCCATAAACCATGGTTTGGAGCTGAAACCCTAGCTTAGGCTTCTCAAACCCTAGTTTGGGCTCGCCAAATGCACAATAATTCACTAAACCCCAGTTTGGTTTAGGCTCTCAAACCCCAGTTTGAGCAATTATTGTGAATATGGCCAGAAACTGCCGTTTGAGGTCGTAATCGAATAAAAAGCCTAAACCCTAGTTTGGACCCAAACCACAGTTTAAGAAAAAAAAATGCCAATCGTGATCCCAAACGGTAGTTTTCTTAAACCCTGGTTTGAGCAATTATTGTGCACTTGGCGGCAGAAACCACCGTTTGGACGCTCAAACTAGGGTTTCTGATAGCTCAAACCACGGTTTGAGCTCGAGCTCAAACCCCAGTTTAGACTGCACAAACCCTAGTTTAGGCTCGCTAAATGCACAATAATTCCTTAAACCCCAGTTTGAGAGTCTAAACCAGGGTTTAGGCTTTCAAACCCCAGTTTGAGCAATTATTGTTCATTTGGCCAGAAACTGCCGTTTGAGGTCGTAATCGAATTAAAAGCCTAAACCCTAGTTTGGACCCAAACCACTGTTTAAGAAAAATAACTGCCAATCGTGATCCCAAACGGTAGTTTTCTTGAACCCTGGTTTGAGCAATTATTGTGCACTTGGCGGCAGAAACCACCGTTTGTACTCTCAAACTAGGGTTTCTGATAGCTTAAACCACGGTTTGAGCTTAAACCAGGGCTTAGGCTCAATGTATGGTTTTCATTGGACGAAACATTTCTCAATGTCTAGTTTTGATTGGCTGACAGAAATTCCTTCCCGCTGGAAGCGTAGTTATCATTGGTCGGATAATTTGGAAAGTCAGGTTTTCATTAGCTGACGCGTTTTCGCAACAACAATTGAATGCTGAAATGGTGACAAAAAATAGCAAATGATATTTTAATAATTGCAAAAATAATGTTGTCTTATCATAAGACGAATATGAACATGTTTTCTTACTCTCTTGCTTGTCATAATCAGCATATTTTCCCAATGTATGAACAGCAGCTGCATACTATAGGTGCGAAACTGTGACGTCAGTTAAGAAGAGTGACCTTAGAACATATATGTTTGCAGTGTATACCCTACTCATAATAATTATTTTACTTTTACATTCAGCAGTTTGTTACTAATAAACAGAGCAAATGCTGTATTGACTCAACGACCACCAGCGTATGGCCTGATCAGACAGCCGGGAAGCGCAGTTTGATATTGGGCTGTACTGGTGGGCTATATCGTAAGGTACTAGTTGTATAATCACCAATTAACAATAAACATCCGGGTATCACACCTTGGTGCAAACAATGGATTAAAATGTCATAAACGCAGTAATTATCAATCTACGCTGATAAGAATATCGACAATCGGTAGATCAGTATAGTCCCTGATCAACTGGCATATACACACAGGCTGCTGAGAACATCACCAAATTGTAGGCCAGTGTAGTGCCTGATCAGCATGCTCATCAACTTGGGACGACCACACTATCGCTAATATGTACAACAGTGTAGTCCTGAGCAGCCAGTGGCTTGGTTGATCTAGCTAGGTTGATCGGACTATCAGTAATCTGTACACCGGTCTAGTCGCTGAGCAGCCGGCATATCCAGCTGGGTTGATCAGACTACCAGTAATATGTACACTAGTGTAGTCCCTGAGCAGCCGGCATATCTAGTTGGGTTGATCAAACTATCAGTAATCTGTACACCGGCATATCTAGCTAGGTTGATCAGACTATCAGTAATCTGTACACCGGTGTATTCCCTGAGCAGCCGGCATATCTAGATAGGTTATGGCTAGCAACCACCAATTAGTTTTACTATACAACTTAACCGATTCCTCCAAATATGGCCATTCTCTCACACTTTCACTATTCGTATGGATGCTGTGGAACCTACCTGTTCATAACCTGCAACCTGTCTGCACCGGATTTTCACTAATTAAACAATATGTTCACTTACTCCTAAGAAAGAAAATTTCAACATTGTCATGTCCGCCATATTGTTTATCATCAAAGTGTCATGTGACTTAGTGTTCACATCACGTGACAAGCAGGCTCAGTAATTTCTTTTAAATGCGAGAAATATGCTGGAAACTGGTGTTAAAAACACCCCAACATGTTTCTCAAGTAAAATTGGGCTGTAATGGATCAGGATTTACAAGCAAACTGGGTCTGTGGCCTCAAAACGTCTGCACTATTTTTTTATACCGGACTACAAAAGCATACCCCCTGGCCGATGTGTACTATATTTAGCACAGTGATACCTATAAGCGCATTTTTTTTTGCTATAATATCTCAATAAACTGCCTACCAATTGTCTTGTCTGACCTATTTCGTGACAGCAAATGTAATTTTACATTATTTAGAAGACTAACTTTTCAACAGTGGCAATTTAAGAATGGTCATATAATTATGGCTGTCCAGCTGCGGAAACTTCAGTTTCACCAGAATTTTCCAGAGTATTATTTTCTCATATATTTCTTAGGAAAAGTCTATATTGTTGATGCACTTGTAAACAATTATTATAAAATAGATGGTGCTTGTCAAAAATATTTGGCTGTTCCCAACAATTAGTGGGGTTAAAACGAGTAAATTTTAATCGGAAAGTCTGGGTGATTTCCGGAAGTATTTTTTGTCATTTTTTTATATTTTATCATAAAAAACAGGCGAAAAAAGTGACTTTCGAAGTATTTAGTCAATCTACGTGTTGTAATTTGCATAGAAACATTTGTCCGCATAACTTAGTGACATGCCAGAATATACGTGTCAAATTAAATTGAAACCAGCCAGTGTATGAGTGCTGCCAGCGAATTCAGACATAGAAGTGTTAAAATGTCACAGGAAATTGAATCAGTGTGCCCGTGTTGACCACTTGTTTCCTTAGGGTATAGACACTGCCTGTTAAATGAGCAATGCCATCCCATATATATTTCTCTACCGATATGCACTGCTCAGAGTGAACTTGGTTAACCTAATGAAAACATGCCGGCCAATAAGCATAGGAGGCGGGGTAAAAAAGCGGATTTCAAACGGGGCGGGTAAATGAAAATAAAGGTAAAAAACTTTCTTCTCACTCACCACATGGAACAAATCATAGGTACATCAGGCTAACCAAAGACTCATTTGAATCCCGGGTTAATGTAAATGAAAATAAAACGTTTACCTGTAAAGATGTTGATGGTACGGACAATGATGTAACTGTTCTGCGCTCTCTGTCGAGGCGTCCGAAACTCATTGACGAATGCGCCGTACCGCAAAATGCATCCGTACACCCCGATCTGTTGATAAACAAATTATATCGACCGTATGAGGTCCAGAAGATGTTTTAATACTGAAATAAACAGTCATCGCGCCTTTAATACGCACTGTAGTGGCGAAATGGTATTTGATGCGGCCGCATCAAGAAAATGGGGCATTTGTTGGGCTGAGCGGCTAAAATGCACCCGATGTAGATATAAAAAGTAAATATTATAAACTATATGAAGAGGTTCCGTCAAGTCGAAATGGTAGGAAATCAGGGAAAGCTAATGTGGGTTTGCAGCTGGGCCTTATGAGCACACCAATCAGTAATTATGGTGCTTGTCGGCTGTTGGTAAACACAAACATAATTCCGCCGACGTATAACTCTATGCAAAAGCAGTCAAATAGGATAGCAGAGTCTATGGTTGGCTTAAACACTAAAAGTATGCATGAAATCAGACAAACTGTGGCCAGAGAGAATGAACTCTGTGGCAATAAACGTAGCAAGACGGTTCGAGTTGAAGGTGACTCTTGCTACAATAACCCAATATTCAATAGCGACAGTACACCATTTCAAGCGGGTACAATCGTGACAACCACTATGTGCGAGAATAATACCAAAGATAAATTAATCATTGGGGCATTTGTTGGCAGTAAGCTGTGCATAATAGGTAGTAAGCTAAGAAATCAGGGTGGAGATATCAGCTGCCCAAACCATCATGGTCACTGCACTGCCAACCTACCCCGAAAATGAGTCAATAGGTAATGAAGCGAAATGGAATGAAATAGTTACGAAGCAGATAAATAGTGACTTACATGTTAGTCATTACACGGGGGACGGTGATAGTAAATCACACAAAGGTGTAGATGCCGCTCAACCAGGGGGTAACGGTAACGCATCTAAAAGATATCCGCCATCTGAGTAACTCCCTGAAACGAGAAATAAACAAGGCGCCATTTAGCTCGAACATGTTTCGTGGGGTCAAGAAAAAACAAACTTGAGAAACCGATTTGCTCTCTCTGTAAGATCCAGGTGCATTGCAGAGTTGAGGCAAGCACATGCCAAACATAATGGTAACTTAGAACAAATAAAGAGCATAATGCCAGGAATAATTTGCACAATAGTCATGTGTTTCAAAGGTTACTGTGGCAAGCAATGTTCACAGTATAGTTTGGTTTGCCCCGGGACTACCGCAGGGCAAAGAACTACCTCCCCTCAACTACAATGTTAAAAATGACGGAGGATGATGTACTTGTTCTGAAAGGCGGTGCCATAGAAAACATTTCCTTGGTCCTAAATCAATTGACAGTACAAAATTACTCACTTCAACTCAAAAAAGTGAAGCAGCAAACCGTGCGTACCAGACATCAAATTCAAAAGCAACGACATTCACGCGCAATTTCTCGGTCGAATTCATGGTACAATTCTAAACTTAAACCTAGGTTTTGGGGATGCTACAATACTGAAAACAGACTCACAGTAGGGGCCAGCTTAACAAAAGGTTCTTCAGTCATCAAGCACATCCGGAAGATAGAGAAAATCGTGTACGGAAAAAGTGTCAGACCACAATGCGTAAACTAAAGAAAGCTAGGTATGCCGCGCGATTACGAAAAATTCAAACTACACTCTGAGTTACATTACGCCAAGGGTATGACAGATCCTAAAACCAGACTTTGCAAACCTGCCCCATCTACTCGAGCACCAGTATGCTTGCTAGTATGTATGAAAAGCAGCACTACATGTAAGGTTGAGAGTCTTGTAAGTGCATACTGATAATTAGAGTTGACTATCTGAGCAGCCATGTAGTACTCACAATATATCAATATTGTGATAGCTCGAAAACAATATGCTGTAAGAATTGTGATGTATCAGGGAATCCGATGTTTTTTACCTTCGGCCTTAAATTGCAACTTTCACTCCATCTTCCCTTAGCTGGGTGCTTATTACAATTAATACACAGTAGCAGAAAACAGCTTGCAGCGGTATGATATAATTTCTGCTAAATTTAAAATTTTGTTTAATTTTTTTCTCTGGAAAAATGTAGCCAAGAAGTACTGTCGTAGACCCTGATCGCGCAGCCAAATTTGGTCATAATGTTTGCAAGTATCAAACCGAGTCAATAAATAATGTTTAGAAAAACGTTGCTACCTGTTGGGGAGCTATACACTTGATACCGGTTAGTAATCAAATACACAGTGCCAATTAAAGCCACGCGCCACTTTAATATGGCTGAACTAGTCAGTAACAGGCTCATCTGGCTCCCTGATGCATCTCAAATCTGTGTAATTAGTATGTAGACATGTACATAATGTAGATAGGTATACAGTTAATTTACCGTAATTAATAAAACTGGAACTATTAGCAGATACAGGGTGGATATGTAACGCCGTCGAGTGCATGGCTCAGACAGCGCTTTTCGCTATGGCAATTCTTTCGAGAATTATTTATAATTGTTGACTCAGCACTCAGGTGGGCCGGGTTAACACACAGGGAACAACCACATAAATGTGATATTTCAAGGTGCCTGGGTATTTCAAACACATTATGATGTAACATGAATGCTACTCTATGTGTATAATAGTATTTTGTTCTTGCATCATTTGGAAATTTAACTTTAATCTTTCCATATTTGACTCGTACACCTGTGGTTATCCCGACCCACTTGATGCAACCATGTTCATTAAATAAAACTGATTTTCCCAGCAATTCTGGTCCTTTGTTCTCTTAATAAAACTTGCTGTAGCCATGATTAAAACCGTTTAGAATTGTTTTCAAAGAAAGCAGACGACATCCACTGATGACCCGGAAATGCTTATAGGCTAGCAACCACCAATTAGTTTTACTATACAACTTAACCGATTCCTCCAAATATGGCCATTCTCTCACACTTTCACTATTCGTATGGATGCTGTGGAACCTACCTGTTCATAACCTGCAACCTGTCTGCACCGGATTTTCACTAATTAAACAATATGTTCACTTACTCCTAAGAAAGAAAATTTCAACATTGTCATGTCCGCCATATTGTTTATCATCAAAGTGTCATGTGACTTAGTGTTCACATCACGTGACAAGCAGGCTCAGTAATTTCTTTTAAATGCTAGAAATATGCTGGAAACTGGTGTTAAAAACACCCCAACATGTTTCTCAAGTAAAATTGGGCTGTAATGGATCAGGATTTACAAGCAAACTGGGTCTGTGGCCTCAAAACGTCTGCACTATTTTTTTATACCGGACTACAACTATATTTAGCACAGTGATACCTTATCAGTACACCGGTGAAGTCCCTGATCATGGCGGCATATCTAGCTTAGTTGTTCAGACTGTCGGTAATCTGTACACCAGTGTAGTCCCTGAGCAGCCGGCATATCTAGCTAGGTTGATTATACTATCAGTAATCTGTACACCGATGTAGTCCCTGAGCAGCCGGCATATCTAGCTAGGTTGACCAGACTATCAGTAATCTGTACACCGGTGTATTCCCTGAGCAGCAGGCATATCTAGCTAGGTTGACTAGAATATCTGTAATCTGTACACCGGTGTAGTCTCTGATCAGGCGGCAGCATGTCTAGCTGAGTTGTTCATACTATCGGTAATTTATACACCAGTATAGTCCATGAGCAACCGGCATATCTAGTTGGGTTGATCAGACTATCAGTAATCTGTACACCAGTGTAGTCCCAGAGCAGCCGGCATATCTAGCTAGGTTGATCAGACTATCAGTAATCTGTACACCAGTGTAGTCCCTAAGCAGCCGACATAACTAGCTAGGTTGATCAGACTATCGGTAATCTGTACACCAGTGTAGTCCCAGAGCAGCCGGCATATTCAGTTGGGTTGATCAGACTATCATTAATCTGTACACCGATGTAGTGCCAGAGCAGCCGGCATATCCAGTTGGGTTGACCAGACTATCAGTAATCTGTACACCGGTGTATCTCTGAGCAGCCGACATATTTACCTAGGTTGATCAGACTCGGTAATCCGTACACGGGTGTAGTCCCTGATCAGGCGCCATATCTAGCTAGGTTGATCAGGCTACCGACACTATATATTAGCCACTATATTAATATTTGTTTGTTGTATATTATGATTTTTTTTTAAATTTTAGTAAAATAATATCATCAATAATAATAAACAGCAAACAAATGTCAAATTCATCCCGGGAATTAATGAAGGGGGTTTTGTCCACCCTGTAAAAGTCATGAAGAGGGTTATGTCCACCCTGTATAAATCATGAAGGGGGTTATGTCCACCCTATCAACATCATGAAAGGGATTTTGTCCATGTTGTCATTTTCACACGAAGGGCGTTATGTCAAAGGGTGTTTTGTCCTACATTCATATAGTATAGTATACGAGCGTAGTCCCTGATCAGGCGACATATCTTAGCTAGGTTGATCAGGCTACCGACACTATGTATATCAGTGTAGTCCCTGATCAGGCGACACATCTAGAGGTTATCAGGCTATCGACACTATGTACATCAGAGTCTGACACGACATCACTATTGTATACTACCGACACTATGTATCCAACGTATCCCTATCTCCTCAATATTTAACTAGGTTGACCAGACAACCGACCAACCATGCAAATAGCAGCACATGCACTAGTAGTCCCTGATCAGCTTGCATATTTACCAAGGCTGATTAGACTACCGGCAATATGTACATCAGTGTAGTCCCTAAATCAGTCTGGATACAGTGGGTATTCTACTTATAAGAGTAAATTAAATATTTTAGACTGACATAAATAATAATTTTTTATGGCAATATTTTGCAAAAATTATGCTCGGTTTGTAAATTTAGAGTTTTCAACAAGCTGAATAAGATAATTCAATTATTATGCTCTGTCGATATGCTATGAGACTTCACAAGTTACATTATTTGGCAGTGAGCAGACATGTTTGTTTTATGTAAATTCAGCGGTAATTGCCAATATATATTAAATAGATGCTTAATTACTCTCTGCAACAAACCAGAAGATCATTAAAATTATACTTGGTCTGAGATCTGAGACTTACAAATAGAATATTTTGTACGCCAACATAAATAATTAATTTTTATGAATGCGATATTTTGCAAATATTATGCTTGGTTTGTAAGATTTGAGACTTCACAAATGAAATAGTTGTCGGCTGGCATAGGAAATAATTCATTTTTTATGAATATTTAGCCAATAGACATTAAATTGATGCATAACTAGTGTCTTCGACTAATGAAATTCAGTTGTTGCCTAATTAATTTAAACTGTTGCTTAATTAGAGTTTTAGACAAGTTGAATAAGATAATTCAATCTTCTGGAAATATAATACTATATAATATATACTAGGATACTTCACAAGTTATATTTTGTTTGTGGTCAGAAAAACATAACTCATTTTTCATGTAAATTCAGCAGTTTGCCAATATAAATTAAACAAATGCTTAATTACTCTCTGCAACAAACCACTGAGAAGAAGATCATTAATTATCTTGCAATAATTATGCTCGGTTTGTAAGATTTGAGACTTCACGAATTAAATATTTAGTCGGCCGGCATACATACATGTAGTTAATTTTTCAGTTATGAATGTGATAATTTAAAAAAAAAAAAATAGTTTTTTGAGATTTGAGTGTTCACAAATTAATATTTTGTCGGCCGACATAAATCATTTTTATGAATGCGATATTTTATGGTCGGTTTGTAATATTTGAGACTTCACAAATAAAATATTATGCCAGCTGGCATGAATAATTAATTTCTATGAACATGATGAATGTGATATTTTGCAAGACTTATGCTCAGTTTGTAAGATTTGAGACTTCACAATAAAATATTTTGTCGGCTGCCATTCGATATTCGGCTAGTCAAAATTAAATGTGTTCAAATTTAATTATACTTGGTCGGTATAATATCAGATTTTGAGTTAAAATTGTTGGCGGTATGCAAAAATAACTAATTTTTGGGAATGCTAGCTTGAAATTCAAGTAAATTGAATTAATTATTCAGCTGTATTCAAATTTAATTATGCTCGGTCGGTATGATATGAGATTCCGCAAGCCTAAGTTAAATTTTATTTTTTGGAGGTCAACCAAAATATGAGTAATAGTTAGGAATGCTAACTTGAAATTCAAGCCTATTCCATTAATTATGCTATACATTTAGGTGTATTCAAATTCAGTTATGATCGGTCGTTACGATATGAGATTCCGAAAGTTAAATTTGTTTGCTATCAGCAAAAATAAGTAATTTTTAGGAATTCTAACTTGACATTCAAGTTAATTCAATTAATTATGCAATAAATTTCGCTGTATTCAAATTTAATTATGCTCGGTCGGTATGATATGAGATTTCGCAAGTTATATGTTTTGGCGGTCAGCAAAAATAATTCATTTTTAGGAAAGTGAACTTTGAAATTCAAGTTAATTCAATTAATTATGCTATAAATTCAGCTCTATTCAAATTTAATTATGCTCGGTCAGTATGGTATGAGGTATCGCAAGTTAAATTGTTTCGCGGTCAGCAAAAACTTGGTAAGTAATTTTTAGGAATGCTAACTTGAATTTCAAGCTAATTAGGTTTGAGGCGGCTTTCAGCTGCGCCGAAAACCTATTGTATTCGTTTTTTTTTTTGTTGTTTTTTTTATTCAGCCGTTCAGTCTACAGCCCAAACCGCGGGTCGGATCGACTTCAAATTTTGCATGCCGATTCGGATCAAGTGTGAGTCGAGACTTAGAGATTTTCAGAAATCTCTTAATGTCACTTTCCACGAAACCGGAAGTGACGTCATACTTTCTATAACTTCCTTATTTTCCAAACAGATTTCAAAAATTCTTTTTGCATTGGAAAGCTGACAAAATTCTCTATCTCAGGTTCGCTGACAGTTTTCGGTTATCTGCTCAAATAAAAGAGCTATATGCATTTGAAGTTGAAAAATGTACATACTTTTCAACGATTTTGCCGAATTTCGGCTGATAACGGGTGGTCTTTACAAACGTTTTCCAATTTGTACAGTACTGTCAGCAACATAATTTCTTGCCAGGGTGATAGGGGAGTGTCAGCCGCATGAAAGATGATAATTTTCAGAGCTATATCTTGACTACTTACGGCTCTATTCGATGTCAAAGATGAACGTATTTTTTCAAGTTTTCAAAATAGAGCAAACGGATGTGACGTCAGCTTCGTTATTTATCATTCGATTTCAATTGTTTTTGCTGTAGTCGATATTTCAGTCCTTTAGCTAAAACTTTGGCTGAGGATCGAACCCGGTATCCCTCGCTCCGAGTCCATCGCTCTACCTCTAAGCTAACCGGCCCCACATCGGTGTGATGATGCGAACACAATAATGTTGGACTGTTCATTCTAAAACTTCAGAAATTCTTTTTGCAACAGATAGTTTACACCTTGGGCTAAAGCTTAGTTACACATGAAATCAATGTTTGAGGCTCAAACCGTTGATACAGCTCAAGCTGCTCTAGTTCAATTAATTATGCTATAATTTCGGGTGTATACACATTTATAATTTACATCGGTCGGTATAATATGAGATATCGCAAGTTAAATTTTTTCGCGGTCAGCAAAAACTTGGTAAGTAATTTTTAGGAATGCTAATTGGAAATTCAAGTAATTTCAATTAATTATTCAGCTGTATTCAAATTTAGTTATGTTCGGTCGGTATGATCTGCCATATCGCAAGCTAAATTATTTTGCGGTCAGGAAAATAAGTAATTTTGAGGAATGCTAACTTGAACTTCAAGCTAATTCAATTAATTATTCTATAATTTCAGGTGTATACACATTTAATTATCCTCGGTCGGCATGATATGAGATATCGCAAGTTACTTATTTTTGCGGTCAGCAAAAATAAGTAATTTTTAGAAATGCTAATTTGAAATTCAAATTATTTCAATTAATCATTCAGCTGTATTCAAATTTAGTTATGCTCGGTCTGTATGATATGAGATTTCGCAAGTTAAATGTTTTGGCGGTCAGTAAAAATAAGTAATTTTTGGGACTGCCAACTTGAAATTCAAGATAATTCAATTAATATGGTATAAATTCAGCTGTATTCTAATTTATTTATGCTCGGTCAGTATGTAATGAGATTTTGCGAGCTCCATTTTCTGCCATATCGCAAGTTAAAATAAGTAATTTTTAGGAATGCTAACTTGAAATTCAAGTTAATTCAATTATTATTCAGCTGTATTCCAATTTAATTATTTTTCGTCGGTATGATACAAGATTTCGGATTTTTTTTTTTTTATGAATTGTAACTTGAACAACACGTTAATTCAATTAATTATGCTATAAATTCAAGTTCAGGTGACTTCAAATTTATTTATGATCGGTCGGTATGATAGGAGATTTTTCAAGTTAAATTAAGCAAAAGTAAGTAATCTTTTGGAATGCTAACCTGAAATTGAAGTTAATTCAGCTCTATTCCTATTTAATTTTGTCGGTCAGCAAAAATAAGTAATTTTTATGAATTGTAACTTGAACTTCACGTTACTTCAATTAATTATGCTATAATTTCAGGTGGTTTCAAATTTATTTATGATCGGTCGGTATGATAGGATATTTTGCAAGTTAAATTAAGCAAAAGTAAGTAATCTTTAGGAATGCTAACATGAAATTGAAGTTAATTAAGGTCTATTCCTATTTAATTTTGTCGGTCAGCAAAAATAAGTAGAACTGATAACTTGAAATTCAAATCAATGAATTATTTGGATTATTATGTTATATGTGACATCAGAGACATAATTAATATGTGTTTCTGGTCACATTACTAGTAAGAGCCACATACCACATTACACATATCCCGTGTACTATACGCAAATGGTTTTGGGTCAGTCGTTTAAATCAATAAAGAAAATAAAAGATGGATGGATGGATGGATGGATGGATGGATGGATGGATGGATGGATTGGATGGATTGGATGGATTGGATGGATTGGATGGATGGATGGATGGATGGATGTGCATTCACCTCTCTCAGATTATTATGCCGATTTTATTTCCCCCATTACGCCGTATTTTCACCTTTATCCAAATAATGGACCATTACGCCATTTAGTGACGCCGTGCATTTCCATGCCGATAACCGTAGGCTAAATCGATCATCCAATGGTAACATGGCTTGAGATCGATGAACCAATCGTAACTCGGGGTGTGACGGATGCTCAAAACATATTTTAAGCGATCAGCCAATGATAACCAGGCTTTGTGATCACTTTAACCAATCGTAACTCGGGGTGTGACGGGTAACAGAAACCACAGTTTAAGCCGATTTGGGATCACGATTGGCAGTTTTTTTTTGAAACTGTGGTTTGGGTCCAAACTAGGGTTTAGGCTTTTAATTCGATTACGACCTCAAACGGCAGTTTCTGGCCAAATGCACAATAATTGCTCAAACTGGGGTTTGAGAGCCTAAACCCTGGTTTAGACTCTCACACTGGGGTTTAGCGAATTATTGTGCATTTGGCGAGCCTAAACTAGGGTTTGGACAGTCTAAACTGGGGTTTGAGCTCAAAACGTGGTTTGAGCTATCAGAAACCCTAGTTTGAGAGTCCAAACGGTGGTTTCTGCCGCCAAGTGCACAATAATTGCTCAAACCAGGGTTTAAGAAAACTACCATTTGGGATCTCAAATGGCAGTTTAAGCCCAAACTAGGGTTTGAGGAGCCTAAACTAGGGTTTTAACTCCAAACCATGGTTTAAGGAATTATTGTGCATTTGGCGAGCCTAAACTTATGGCTTAGACCCTAGTTTGAGCGTCCAAACGGTGGTTTCCGCCGCCAAGTGCACAATAATTGCTCAAACCAGGGTTTAAGAAAACTACCGTTTGGGATCACTATTGGCAGTTTTTAGCTCACCTGAGCGAAGCTCATGTGAGCTATTGTTACCGCAATGTGTCCGTCGTCCGTCGTCCATCGTCGTCCGTCGTCGTCCGTCGTCCGTGAACATTTTCAGACGTCTTCTCCTCGGTAGCCATTGGGCCTATAGTCACCAAACGTCATGGTCATGGTCCTTAGGTAGGGGATTACAAATTTGTTAAAATGACGTCATTACGTAATCCAAGATGGCCGCCGTCTAAAAATAGCACAAATTCTTCAAAAATCTTCTTCTCAAGAACCGCCAATCGGATTTCGACAAAACTTGGTAGGAATGATCGATGTACAATGCTCTTTCAAAATTTGTTAAAATGGTGACCCGGGGTAACAAATGGGCGTGGCCCGTGGGGTTAAATTGGGGTCAACTTTTATTTTTGACCGAATATGGTCATGTCATATACCAAATTGAAGGTATCAATGAGGCGATCACTCTGGTGCATTTATTGTCGAAATCGGATGTTATATCATCCAAGATGGCCGCCGAAAGGTCAAAAGGTCGTTCTTTTATTAGAGATTTCAAAATTCTTCTTCACATGAACCGCTTGGCCAATGGTAGCCAAACTTAAAAGTTATATTCCATGGGTGAAGCCTGCTCAGATTTGTTAAAATGGAGGTCATCGCTAATCCAAGATGGCCGCCGTCTAAAAATAGCATACATTCTTAAAAAATCTTCTTCTCATGAACCGCTAGCCGCATTTCGACGAAACTTGGTAGGAATGATCGATGTACAATGCTCTTTCAAAGTTGTTAAAATGGTGACCCCGGGGTCAAAAATGGGCGTTGCCCGTGGGGTCAAATTGGGGTCAAATTTTATTTTTGACCGAATATGGTCATGTCTATAGAAAATCGAAGATATCAAAGAGGCGATCGCTCTGGTACATTTTTTTTTCGAAATTGGATGGTCATGTCATCCAAGATGGCCACCGAAAGGTCAAAAGGTCGTTCTTTTTTGGAGATTTCAAAATTCTTCTTCACACGAACCGCTTAGCCCATGGTGGCCAAACTTCACAGTTATGGTGCATGGGTGAAGCCTTTTCAGAATTGTTAAAACGGAGGTCGTCGCTAATCCAAGATGGCCGCTGTCTAAACATATCACAAATTCTTAAAAAATCTTCCTCTCATGAACCGCCAGCCGGATTTCGAGGAAACTTGGTAACAATGATCGACGTAGAATGCTCTTTCAAAGGTGTTAAAATGGTGAGCCCGGGATCAAAAATGGGTGTGGCCCGTGGGGTCAAATTTTATTTTTTACCAAATATGCTCATGTTATATATCAAATTGAAGGTATCAATGAGGCGATAGTAAGTTAATCCAACCGATGACCGCCATCTAAAAATAGCACCTTTTTTGTAAAAACAGGTATGAACTCAATGTCACATTCTTCTCTGGTGTTCATGGAGTCGGGTGAGCGAATTAGGGCCATCATGGACCTCTTGTTTTTTTAAGTTTTAGTTTCTGAGGGGTATAACCACCATCAGTGTTACTGGTTTATTTTTCCATGGAGTTACCTCCCCTTGTATACTAACTACACCTCGACGGGCGTATATTGTGACCTTCGGCACTCTTGTTCCTGTCTCCGTTGGTTATTTCTGAAGAATCACTGCACCACCAAACACATTTTTTCATAATGTTTTGTAACTATCAGCATGCTCACAGGTCTGTCATCTTCGGAAAAGATTTTGTGCTGACCGTTTTGGGAAATGTATTTATGATGAAAAGCCGTCAGTGAGACATTGATATGCGTGCAGACAATCTGCAGAATGGATACATGTACAATTTTATTTTGGTACGCAAATAAACAAAGATTTCACCATCCATCAGGCGTTCCTATCAGACTTTTGCTGAACCAATTTGACAAATAAATTGGCAGAAACACATATAAACAAGAACAATTATAACATGAATGACCATGTTATAAAATAACGCTTTGAGTGTATGTTATTATTATTGAGGCCAACTACATGTTTGCAAGTAGCATGTACATTTGTAGATATCAGGGTATGGGATCACGTGGTTTCCGAACCTGATTTTCCGACGTGACGTATACTGTGACTTCATTTTTACAGTAGATTTTCTTGAAACTTTTCCAAGCAAACGGACGGATTTCGATGATATGTAGCACACCATAGAAGTGACATATGTGTTTTATGGGTGCTCTGAAAGTTCTTTACGATAACCTACAGCTGTCATGAAGAATCGAGTACCTTTTATTTCTTACATACATGGACTAACGATATACCCCCTCTTGTCTATCGGCGAGGGATGCTAATTTTAAATATTGCACAGGCCCGGAGGACGCACTGTCTTGCCATCAGTTTTTTTCCCAATTTTAGTACTTTCCCCTAACAAAAAAAAAACGGTTTGTTTCGGCGAGTCCGCACAGTACAACAGTCCGACTTGGCAACGCCACCTAGCGACTTATCACAGGCACTGCAGTGCATGATATAAAAGTCCTAAAACCATCAACTCCTAAAACTGGCGTGTTGAAGAAAGTCATGAAATATTCAATCTTAAATTCGATAAAATTGACGCAGTACAATTTGAACAACGTTATAAGCCAAAGATATGAGTGCCAGAAATAATCCACATTCAGACACATGCAAATGTTTGGCATTTCTCCATTTCATTGTCGAAACTCCAGACGGTTTTACAGAATGTGAAAGCCATGGAAAAGGTATACTGGATATAAAATACTCCTACAAGCACCAATATGAACTTGTGAGTGAAATTCATGACAGGTCATACAATGTACATTACATCGAAACAGAAACCATTGCCTTGAAAAAGTCAGAGAAATATTACACACACACAAGTACCGATTCAAACGGCTGTATGTCAAAAATACTTCTCCGACTTTGCACTGCAGTGGAGTAGCCAGATTCTTGCAGAGGGGGTGTGAATTGTGAATAGAGTTTGGAAGGGGGTGCGAGAACATACGTTCAATTTCTTTCATTGTAGTGATTTTAAAGCGACAATTTTCAGGTAGTTATTTCCCCCGGAAAACGTAAGTTAAAGTAAAAGAATACACACCTGACCAAATGTTACCGGATGCAATCGCACCCATTACACACCATGTCACTGGACTTTGTACTGTACACCCACTAGCGAATCCATGTGACAAGTGCTTTGTATGATGTGGTGTTTGTGAATGAGCTGATAAGACAAGTGTCGTGCCTTTGCACTTAATGACTGGGTGCCAGACATCCTTAGTAATCTTAAGTTTACTGATAGGTTGTATCATCGTGCTATTTTGATTGTAAATGAGGCAGGTCATTTTTCAATTATTTATATCAACTAAATGTGTCACCTGAATAAATATTGTTATCGACTTGTTACAAAATATGATCATTGCACATCAAAAGATAAATAGAGAGAATAAATAGTTATTTCAATTAACATTTTAAGGAGTCAGTGTTGTCACCCTTGATATCAAAGTGGCAAATCAAGCTTGATATAAAAATAATAATAATGTAAAATTAACATGGTTGACATGATTTTTTTAAGAATTTTACCAAATTTTCTACGACGGCCATCTTGGATTATGCGACAACCTCCATTTTAACAAATATGAAAATACTTCACCCACGCACCACAACTGTGAAGTCTGACCAGTGTCGGCCAAACGGTACATGAGAAGAAGACAACATTTATAATTAAAGGATGATCTGTCGGCGGCCATCTTGGATTTGTATGATGTATTATTCGATTTTGAAAAAGAATTATCCAGAGTGATTGTCTCCACGATACCTTCGATTTGATATATATCGGGACCATATTTGGTCAAATTTGAAATACCGTCATGTGCCAGAATACAAAATCAATGCGTGAACAAACAAAGGGAATATTAGTGAGGCAAGAGTTGTGATAAATAAACAAAAAGGAATTCAAGCTATGCTCTGAACACAAAATCAGTATGCGAAAAAAAACAAAAGAAAGCAGTATGTTAAGAGATGTTATTCTTGCTTTTAAGGACTAGAGCAAGTGAGCGGGGTCTCACACATAACCCCGGCCGCCGCCAAGTCATTTGGCCTTGACCTTTGGCATGAAAGCCGCATAGGTGGAATATAGAATGAAAATATGGCTGTTGATAAAGAAGTATCTGACGTTTCCAGTCAATCCAACATACAGTTGCAGATAAATTGAGTACTCAAAACTTTAATGCTAATATTTGAAAACATTTAACACAATTTGACCTTGACCTTGAGAATGAAGGCCGCATGGGTGGGCTATAAAATGAAAATATGGATGTTGATAGACAAATATATGAAGTTTCAATTCAATCCGACTTACGGTTGCAGAGAAATTGTTTACTTAAAACTTTAACGCATATATTTCAAAACATTTAACGCAAGTTTCAAAGTAATTTCACCTTCACCGTGTGCACAAAAGCCGCATGAGTTGGGTATAGAATGTTTGTTTATTGGTGTTTAACGGCCTATCAACAGCTATGGTCTAATACTCACATAAGGGATATAACTGTCGGATACAAAATGCCAAAGACGTATGTGAGGGCCAAACCAGGTTTGTTAAATTACCCATCACATGCACCCACCAGGGCTATGCAAAGAAAATATTGATCTTCTAACGGCATAAAGAAGTGTGTTAGTTTGTTTATTAGTGTTTAACGGCCTATCAACAGCTAAGGTCATGTAAGGCCGGGCAAACGGGTTCGATCCCATTTTAACCTGCTACATTGGGGGGGGGGGAATCCCAAAATCAGAACAGAATATTTACATCGAGAACAAATATATACAGCCCTGAAATTAGAAATACAGCCCTGAAATTAGAATAACGCGACCTGGTGCCAGGTCCATAACACACCAAAGTCACTTAGCCCCTTCCCCTAAAATAGGATTAAGAATATCGTAATACTCGCATAAGGGGTATAACCAGATTCAACTGTCACATACAAAATGCCAAAGACGTATGTGAGGGCCAAACCAGGTCTCCAGTCGGGATTCCGGTAAGGATGAACCCCGATCGTTAAATTACCCATCGCGTGCTCCCACCTGCCACCCACGCATAAAGAAGTATATATATGAAGTTTCAAGTCAACCCGACTTGCGGTTGCAGAGACATTGTGTACTTAAAAACATTGACATGTATGACGCAAATATTTCAAAACTTTAAGTAATTTGACCTTGTGCAGGAAAGCCACATCGGTGGGCTACAGTATAAAAAATATGGATGACGATAAAGAAGTATCTGAATATGTGAATATGTGTCTGTGACTGGAGAAATGGGGCTTATGGGATTTGCGTCCAGTGTAGATACACATATCCGCACAGAATCTGCACTGTTCACCATTGCATCAATGAAACCTCCATCATGCTTCTAACAAGCCACATCATTATCAGGCTATGGAGGGAAAATACCAAAGTCAGAACTGAATATTTACAATAACAAAACTATGTATTCAGCGCTGAAATCAGAATAATCCTGATCTGATGCCAGGTCCTCGCCACACCAGAATCACTTGGCCCCTCCCAAAAGCAGCAGGATCAGTAATAATCTTACTACTTTTATAATGGGCAATAACCAAATTCAAGTCCCAGGTAACAAAAGAGCCAAATATAAAAATGTACCGGAGGGTCAAACCAGGCAAATAGTGATTCCTATATGGAGGAACCACTACCGTTAATTTACGCCGTCTCGTTCTCCCGACCACCACCCACGTAAAGTTTGTATTACTTTTATAACAGTTTTTTTTTTCAGATGGAAAATATACAAATTAGGTTACAATTAGCAACTAAAATGTAAATCAGATCTGATTAGCTATTCTGTAGAGGAAGCCTACATGTAGCATTTGTTTATTTGTTGGGGTTCAAATGCCTATCAACAGCTACGGTCATTTAAGGCCGGGTCAATGGGTTTAGTACTAACTCCCATATATTACCTGTACAAGTACATGTTCAAGTACATGTACAAATGGGGGGAAAATCCTAAAATCCTAAAATCAGAAATGAATATTTACAATAAAATAACTATATACTCATGTATGAATGGAATAGCAACTCTGCTACAGACGGTACAGGAGTACATTGCAAGAGTTATTGTTCGCAACTACAATAACATGGTTCAATAATAATGAAACATACATAGCTGTACATGTATCAAACCAATGGAAACTGACATTCTGACATTCTGCATATGAAAAATATCATTTCGGATAATTCTGCGCACCGGCTAATGCACAATTCACGTAATGTTTTGCCCAGTTTACGTCAGAATAAATTATGTTGATTTTGGAATAAATCAGCTGATTAACGGTATACTAAGTCACAATTTTATCCCATTCCGATAGTTTGGTAAAAATTCAGAACATGGTCAAAATGATTAGTGGTCCTGCTTACTAAATTAATAAATCAACAACAGACCTGTTAAAAAAGCTTCATAAACCAATAATACACATGCAAATATACCGACATTGATTATCATTTTATTCGCGCATTATTCGCAAAACTCAAGGACAAAATGGACTGATATTTTGACCAAGTTTGGCTGGGTCTCCGCTAGGCGGATACAGAAAATAGATGACAGATGAAATAGTAAAAGCCATCCGTTTAGCCGTGATTATCTCGGCTAAGAACTGCCTTGAATGTTCAGGGAATTTGGACTGAATATGGACATTTTCACGAAAATTATTTTTCATGTGAGCCGAATTAACAGACACGATTGTAATCCCAACAAACATACAGTTTCCACCCCCGCCCATATTTCGCGAGGTCACCCCAATGAAGCAAAGAAGTCCCTCATCACCACCCCAGACCAAACATGGGAACATTGTGTACAAATCAATTTTATGAAGCCCACCCACAGCAATACAAATACTTAATAGAAATACTGCATTTCCATTTTTTTACTTGTTTGATCACTGTTGTTATTGTTTTCTAAATCGTGTAAACACGTGACTTTCTGAAAACACTTGTCTTAAGAAAACAACATGAATAATCAGACATGTAAAATATTGGTGTGTGCAAAGCCACATACACGGTGCGAAGCCGGGTACACTTACTTCATAGAAATACTGCATCGGCCTACTTATTTCATCACTGTTGTTACAGTTTTCTAAACATATTTGACTTTCTGGGGGGGAGGGGTGGAGGAAGGAAAGTGCCTAGTGTCTTTTTAAAAAATGGCTGAAAGCCTAAATAGACAATAATGACATTAACAATGTCAATGGGAGTTGAAAAAAGATAATTTTTATTATTGAATTGACAATTGTTGGACTGAAAACATATATTCAAAGTGAATCTACGAGTATCTTATCGAGGTGCCACAAACATAGACTAACATGCCATGCCTCTATTATATATATCTTGTTTAACTTCTATTTTTCATTATCTGTCTTTTATCATGTATTATTTACTTTGCTATACGGTATTAAAGCCATAGTGCTATGTCTACCACAAACACACAGTCCGAGATGCACCATAAATTATTTAAACAACAATTGTGGAAACAAAATTGGTCGCGAAAACCAATGACTCGGCACATGTTCAGAGCAAAACTGTTCAATAAAATGTGTATTTTTGGACACATTAATGATTGTTAAAAGTGCTGTCGAAGTCAGCACGATTCAAATATTGGTCAACAGTAGGTATAAAGAAATAATTCCTACATGAAACTGTCGCTGTTTATTTAGATCGGCTATCAACAATGAAGACAGCAAAGAAGTAGCTTTGAACAGTGTAATAATCGTCGATATGACAAATCAGTGTATTATTACGCGTTTGGCAGGTAAAATGAAATAAAGCAAACAACAAATAGATAATAACAAAACTATCTTCCCTATATTATACATGTATGTTATTAGTTGATTGAATTCTGGATATAGCAAACGGATCTACATTTTAAAAGATTTTATTTTTCGGAATTACTTTTTATAGCGTAACTATAATTAACCACGATTAACATGGAATATGGGATGACGTCACACATGTAAATAAAATCGCATTTTACAATAAATAGCTTACTTTTTAAACTTAAATTTGTTATTGGTATATTACATTAAAAAAAAGTGTCCTGTGTCCAATTGGATACATGACACTATGGCTCTTAGTAAAAAGGTTCAAATATTGACTCTATATGTACGAGACGTTCTAAATGAGGCTCCATACGGGATAATCTATTGAAACTAAATTTCATTGGGAAGGCATTTTTTTGCGAATTACATGCGTTTTATTATTTTATTATTTTAATATAACCTATCGAATGTTTACAGGTGTTAGCATGTTTAAATATTGAACGAACATATAGCTTATTGGTATTGGCACACTTTCATTTTACGGAGTTCCCGCAGCGAACCCCATTCGGCCCGTTGACTGATTGTAAATATAGAACGCCAGCAACTATTCACGAGAATATAGGCATTCTATGAAAAATCATGTTTTATTGAACATGACCTTGACCTAAATTGTTTCAAAACATGTATAAATTGAATCAGTGCCCTCCACTCATGGACTGAACACCACGTTTATGAAATTATCACCACATGGAGCTGCAATATGCCGATAACTGGTTTTGATTGGTGGCCATTTTGGATTGGGCCCAATATGAACGATATCTTCCGCACGATATGCTGTACTCGTGCGAGTCTTGTTTATTTACTTTAACTGTCATGGCGTCGGTGAACTCCATATGAGAGCATTCGGTTTATATTTTGCTTATGACCTTACGCATTGCACTGTATATCGTGTTATAACAACGACCAGTTGCGAACAATAACAACTCTTAATGCAATCTACTCCGGTAACTGGAGTAGCTACGGACGGTACGGGAGTAGATTTCCAGAGTTACTGTTCGTAACTAAACAACGACCGTATATAACGACGCTTTAAAGTGTACTCCAATGTTGAGCCATTGTTTTTCTTGACGCTGTGTTAGTCTTAAGTTTAGTAGTACATGTACTCGTTTCCTTTCACATTTCATATTCCGCGCAGTACGTTTCTTTGTGGCGGGACACGGTCACACATCATTGTATACTTCTGTCACATTTCCCAGTAAATTGATCTGGCGAATAATCTATATACCCGGAACGTACCAGCATATACCTTTATTATTGCGACAGTACACATATTTTTTAGGTTTGTCCCTGGTTTTTGAGGACAAATACTGTTTGGTTCCATACCCTAAGCTATCTACTCAGTTATCGGAGTCACTTACCAAATGTTTTCGTTGTCCGACCCTCTTCGCCACTCCTGTTTGCTCCATATTAAATTCCCATAAAATTATTGTTTTCACATTCAAATCAATATTTGATAGAATTTCATCAACACAAAGTAGAGAGGGTGACGTTTTTGTTATTGATGACAAAGTACGTATCTTTGATTAGATTGAATGTTTTTAATAGTCAAAAGTACATCGGCACGTGCTGGTGGCGTGAACAACGTACAGATGGACGAACGGTACACTTCTGTCTGTTTATATAGTCACAAGGTAAAACAAATAGTGTTTTACGGTAATATTTAATATAAAATTTTAGAAAAAAATAAAAAATGAGCCTTATTTTTATTTCGTTAAACATTAATTTTATTGCGAAGGAATATTTTTCAATGACAATCTAACACCAGGCAAAAGAGCTGAATAACATGGAGGAGGATTCGAAAAAAAGAAAAATTTGGGAAATTGACAGTGAAACCTGGTTAGAGAGCTTAGAAGTGATCTCACTAAGAAAACAAATGTTACATTTTTTAAATAGGTCCATTAAATCTGAAATTATAATAGTATATTAAATAGGTTACCCGTATAGGCATTTTCCCTCATATTAGACAAAATTTCACGAAATGAAAAGAAATACATAATATTATTATTATTTCTTATCGAAAGTGTACGTTGTTACCACTCGTCGGACGGTTCAACTGAATGGTAAGAACATGTACGTTTTATGAAAAGTGAGATAAAAATGCGATAAAAAGACATAAATCCTGGATGCGCTCCGGATTTCCGTATTTCAGTTGCGCATCTACCAAGTGCGCGGGTCGGCGAGCAGCAGGCCCCTGAAGGTGCGACTCTGTGACACACGTGGTCTCGAGGAGAACCAAGGGATTGACGCGAACGAACTCAACTTCCTGCTCGACGGCAATGTGCCGGATGGATATAGCGTGAGTACGAGAGAGAGAGAGAGAGAGAGAGGAGAGAGAGAGAGAGAGAGATCATTATTCTTTAAATCAGAAAAAGAGAGGGGTTAGCGCAACATAATGAGAAAGAGAGAGAAAGAGAGAGAGATATGGGGAGAGAGAAGAGAGAGAGAGAGATTGAGGTGAGAGATATGAGAGGAGTGAGTGAGAGAGAGAGAGAGAGAGAGAGAGAGAGAGAGAGAGAGAGAGAGAGAGAGAGAGAGAGAGAGAGAGAGAGAGAGAGAAGTTTCAAACGAAATAGCCGAACCAGTATTCTTTTACCAGTTCAATCCGTCCATGCCGATATCAGCCGACACGCCTGGCTTCATCAGGACGCCGACCCTGGGGGAGAAGATCCACTGCGTCTGTTTCGTCATTGACGGCAGCACTGTCGACGTCCTGTCGGAGAAACTCCTCGAGAAGATAAAAACCCTTCAAGCTAAAATACACCAACGGGGTATGTACTGTTACAGACAGAAAATTCGTTTTATTCAGTACTCGATGTTTAGTGTAACTTTTACTGCGATAAAAATGATTCTTACACATTAATATAATAATACTATGTTTTTATAATAATCAATAGTTTCATGTATTCTGGTGTTTTCCCAAGGCGCGATGTAATTTGATCAATGTACAATCCCTTGACTTGCCTCTCGATGTCAGGTGTTAGTAATAATTCGTTTTACCCCTCATGGGTTTAAGTGACGTATTGTCGCAGTCATAGCAACGTATTATATACATGTAGTATGCATCCAGGGGCCGGTTTCACTAAACTTCATACGACTAAAATGTTCGTAAGTGCAAATTTAGGATCATCTGGAAATTTCAATTCATGAATTTACATTTATTGACCATTGCTCAATGAATGTAAATCCAATAATTATTTACAAGAACACATTGTTAATGTAAAATTTACAGACTATCATAATTTTGCACTTACGAAGTTTAGTGAAACGGGCCCCAGGTATTCATGTGGTACATAGTTTAAAGCCTATTCAGTTTTAATCTGAATAACCTTTGGAAATAGTTTTCTTTTTCATTGCGTAGAGTTACTAGAACTATTTAACTTGTAAAATGGAAAAATTTGCCATATCGGATTCGGATCCTTGGAGCATGTGTCGATGAGGCCACTTAAAGGTACAAACCCACTCAGTAGGCTCAGACTGTTCTTTACAGGAATTAAATAAGTGTATAATTGTGTCACTATTCCACCAGTTCTAAACATTACGAGTGCCCGCTATACAGATATAATCATTAGTAATATTTATTTTACTGATAGTGACTCGCGGTGGTATAAGGCTATTTTCATATGCAAATGAGGCATGATATTTTTAATTATTTATACTATTTAAATGCGTAAACTGAAAAAGAATATTTTCGACAGATTATAAAGTATGATCATTGCACAGCAATAGATAAATTCAGATAATAAATATTAATGTCCGTTAACATTTTAAGGTGATATAAGTGTGGAAATTTACGTCTGATATAAAATGTAGGATGATGTCAATCAATTTTTGGGGTAATGGTGTATGAATGTTTATTTTGCCAGAAAATGTCCCAGATGATGTCTGATATAAAGAACATGTTGTGCCCACTGAGTGGGCATGTACCTTTAATGTAATCTGGCGTGTTGTAGGGTCGCGGATTTGTTGTGCATGAACTGTCGTACGATTTCGTAAATCCGATGTTTCCCCTATGTACAACTCTCCGCACACAGTTTACATGTGATTACATACAATGCATTTTTGACATCACCCTGACATAGATTCGTTGACATGGCTGCCAAATGTGTAAAGATATAATGGTCCAATTCTACTACTGATTATCCTTTTTACCCGGCTCGTTGAGTAAGTCGCCATGCGTTACAAACATAAAATTCGGGTTCCTATAGATCCAGATCAGCCTGTGCATCCGCTCAGTTTAGTTAGCCCGAACTCAAGTCGCCTACAAATCTAATCACGATATCATTACATCAATGAAACATGCTTCTAACTAGGAATATAGATCAGAATAACGCTACAGGCGTGTGCTATTTGATTATTCGCTACACCGGCCACACATCCCATAATGCCCATTTTTCCAGGTACAAACACATTTTCATTGACAGGCGTTCCACAGCTGCTGCTCCTGACGAAGATAGACAAGGTGTGTTCGCAGGTGGAGCTCGACCTGTCTGTCATCCACAGCAGTCCCGCCATTGACGAGCTCGTGAACCAGGCGGCGAGTGTGTTCGGCATGCCACGTGGTCACGTGCTGCCCGTGAAAAACTACGAAAGCGAGATCAACCTGGCTGATGACGTCAGCATTCTGGCGTTATTGTCCCTGCAACAGATGCTGCGCACGGCGGATGATTTTATGTTTAATTACATTGACGAAATGGAACTGCAGCAGCAGGTGGTTGGGGCATTGAACACGAGAGACTAGACAAGCCATATATATACGTTGATTACATGAACGCTATGGCCAGCAGTCACACAGTGCATGATCACGTGCTTACAGTACCAACAACTGGCTGAAAGTGTTGAAGGCACGTCCACTGCAAAGTATGTATTATTTTATATTTCGTTAGCACATACTTATGTCGTTTTTGCGAAGAATCGATTTACTTGTTTATGCGAAGAATCGATGTCAGTAAACACGGAAATCGATTCTTCGCAAAACACGACAGAGGTTTGGGACGAATTACGGAGATCACCCAATTCAGCTTAACAAGACGCATTTGATGCTCCATATTTCATCAAAATCATAATAAGGACAATATAACAGAATATGTACTTTGAATCGGAGTCGCTTCTGGAAGTTTCAGTAATTGTTGTTGTTGTTGTAACCAGTTGATCATGCACGTTGAGTCCATACCGCTAATATTTCAGAGTATGGGATCACGTGGTTTCCGAAGCTGACGTGTCGTATTCTGTCGCATCATTTTATTGTAGATGTCCTGTACAATCTTCATAACAAACGGGTGGATTTTGATGATATATCGCTATGCCATTCCTGTTTTATGGGTGCTTTAAAAGTTCATTACACTAAATTATAATGTTCAAGAAGAATCGAGTACCGTTTGTTTCTTACATTCACGTGCTCTAGTTTTTTATTTATTAATAAGCACTACCTCGACGGTAACCGATTCTTCATCAAAATTACAAAATTATGAGATTTTAAAGCAAACTATATAATAATGGGCAACCTTTCCCGCATGTGTTGCGCTATGCTCCATATGCATCCGTCATTCAGTTAGAAAGATATTAAAGAACATCTACTGTAAACGTATATAAAAAACATGACGTCACGCAGTTCGGAAACCACGTGTTTCGGAATTCAATATAATCATGACCTTGCAATGTTACACGATGACTCACTCGTCTGTACCAATAGTTAGTTTGCATAGGCTATGGACGGTACGGCTTTTTTTTACGGGAGTTACTGCCCGCAACTATCCAATACTGTGGTCGATTAACAACTTACCTGTGCACGTTTGGAAACAAATATGAAGCTTGGACCGTCGCTAGTTATCTCTCTTTGTATGTATTTATAGAAATCCGGTCCAAATTGTATAGTTTAGTGCCTTATTGATTGTAACAAGGGCGAATGCAGCAGGAATTGTTGTGAAAAGTAACCATTCTAGTGTTTTTGATGAGTGTTGATCCAGATCGTCCTATATATCTGCGTAATCTGATCCAGGACTACCGTATTTGCCGGATTCATATTTCCACATACTTAAATGTTATTCTAGGTTGGCGCTACTGGTAGCCGCAGTAGCGATTTGGCTACTAATATTTCAGAAATGGACATCTTGGCTACTAATAATTTCTACCTCGACAGAGACATGTGGCTTCACTTTGTGACTATCATTATTCTCTGGACGTGTACCAAGAACAACTTGAAGGATTTAAATTTATGTGTAATATCTCTGCTAAGAAGATGTTCGATATTTCTTTAAAAAATATGGACAGAAACTGAGATATGTTCTGTAAATGACGCCAAAAGTTGAGGAAATATGCATAGCAAGTGCGGCAAAATTTATATTAATTTACCATTACCGGACGTGTTAGTTCGCATTATTATACTTTTTATATCAGACGGAAATGCCCACTGATATCAGGGTTGATAACCTTGTTCCCTTAAAAGTTTAAGGGAAACAAATACAGTGTACTTAATTATTCTTACTATTTATTGTTTGACATTCTACATGTACCTGGCGGACTATTGACGAACCACTTTATCATCATATGATTTAAACATAATTGCTTTCTTAATGTGATGGAATATACACATCCATGTACACCATATAGATATATGAACACTGCCTCGTTACTATTAACGCCACGAACGTGAAGGTCAGTGTGACCCAAATAACACTGGGCGGAGAGTTATCAATATGAGGACGTTATTGATGGAGTCTGGTAATGATCCGACTAACGGATCAAGAGATATCCGAAATTTGCCTACGTCCAAAATGTACGTCCCAAATTGTTGACGATGACAACGACGAGGCTGGAATTGTGACCAGTATGTCTCACTGTCCACTATCGTAGGCGAGAAATAATGTGTGTGCCAGCTTACATTACAATATTATCTTAGAGATCTGCAATTAATATAAGTAACTTGAGGTTGTCATTGGATAATTGGGGCTTATGGAATTTGTGACCAGTATAAAGCCAGATCATCTTGTACATCTGATCAGTATCTGCACCGTTGGCAATTCCAATGAAACACCCATCGTGTTTCTAGCAAGCAATATAGATTGTCATATCAGGCTTCAGGAGTGTCCTTTTTGATTTAAACAATATTTTATTTCATTTCATAATGTAGATGAACATGCATACCTACATAACACGATGGTAGGATTAGAAAACAAGCTTTCTAAAAGTTTATGTGAATTCTTCTTCAAAATTGGATAACAGCAATGATAAGGAGTGGCCTTGACTTAGTGAAAAGTGGGGATATTCAACTTGTGTCGCTCGTATCTTCAAAAGTATGCTGAAAATACAATGTAGCTACATATATGCTGTTGCTGCCTTAAATTCTACTTTTCCAAGTCCTGATAACATGCAGTGGTGGTATTGGGGGAGACATATGTTTTTGTCTGAAAAAGCAATCCCCTAGTTTCTCTTGTTTCTGAAAGTTTGCCAAGCTTGTTCAGTGTTGAGGTTTTTCGCTTTTTTTTGTGAAGTCTTCGTTGTCTGATTAGTTTTCTTACATTGATCATCATCCATGGTATTTCGTTAGGGCTGATTACTATATTTTTTTATTATTTTTTTTATTATAGTTTATTTTATATTTTCACACACAAACATGTACAAACAAAACATATTACTAGTAACATGCATGTGCATGATTACATTCCATTCCATATTTCTACATTACTAAGTATACATTGTAAATATATCTTACACATGTTATTACCTGTTTGTATATGTATATGTTTGAAAAACATTTATAAAGGAGAACAAAAAATAGTTATCAATTAAAAATAGAGAGAAAAAACAAAAATTAAAAAAAGACACCCATAAAAAAGAAGAAGAGTTTAATTATATAAGTACGATAAGTACGAGCAGCATGATCATATGTTTGCATTATTTTTGTGTTGGATTAAATATTTTAAGTGAAAGAATGCTAGAAGAAAAAAGGTTAGTCTAGCGTTAAACCGTACCATTTTCTATTGTGTATTTCAGCTTTGTTTCTATTTACTGCTATTTGATGTTCAAGCTCTTTAGTTTTTTTCAAATAGTTCTTAAAGGCTGGGAAAGTCGGTTCAGTATTTCTTAATTTACATCCATAAATAAAGTACTTTCCTAGTATAATACACAAGTTCAAGAATATATTGTCTGTTTTATACTGCCCTAAACTTATTGATTGCCAATCCAATGTAAAATTTTTACCGTTATCATGTAAAAACATGCTTAGCAGAGACCAAAATTGTTGACTTTTTTCGCATTCCCAAATTAAGTGCTTGTTTGTTTCTGGTGACATACTGCATAAATCGCATAAATTAAAATTTACAATTCCGCATTTATATAAATAATCGTTCGTGGCAATAATTTTCATCAAGCATTTGTACTGGAAATTCCTAAGTTTTGAACATATATATAGTGCTTCTAAAATACTGTGTATTTACAATTTTCCAATTAATAGTTGTTTCTGAAAACTCTGTATTCCATTTAGTCTGAGCTTTGAAAACAACATTATTAATTTTACTAATGAAAATTGTATATAACATTTTATTACATTGTTTGGAAGTTTGCCATTTTCTTAAAAGGAGTGACTTAATATTTTGTATGTTTATTGTCTCATTCTTTAGTCGTGCAAGCCAAGCTTGTGGTATACTGGATATAAGTTTAAAATAGTTTAGGTAATCATTATTACTAACATTATATAATTGTTTAATATTTGTAAAGTCATAAAAGGATTTGGTTCGATAATCGTAAATATGTTCTATGTATTTTATTCCCCGTTCATTCCAATCTTTGTAATAAAATGTATTGCCATTACTTTTTAATTTATAGTTGTTCCACTTCATTTGCTTCGAAATGTTCTCTGGATTTTCAGATTAATTAAGTTTGGCCCATGCTTCAAGTTCATTTGATAAAAAAACATTTTTTATTAATATTTTTGCATCGAATTCGTGGAAGTTTCCTTCAAATATATTTGTACCACCAAATTTATGTAAATAATTAGTATACACTATTTTCCATTGCCCATCGTTTGTATCATTTGTAAGACGTTTAACCCAACTTGCTTTTAAAGAATTTATGAAACATACTAGGTCGATCATTTTCAGCCCGCCATTTTCATAATTTTGCACAATGACTTTTCTGCTGATTTTATCTGGTTTGGAATCCTGTAGAAAATCAAACATCATGTGTGTAATTTGTTTTATAACATCATCTCCAGGAGTATCTAACACCGTTAATAGAAATATTAGTTTTGGAAATGCGAAGCTTTTGAGAACAGCTATTTTACCCATAGTTGTCAGTTTTCTACGTTTCCATCTGTATAAACACTGTTTAAATTCATTTACTTTTGGTAATAAGTTTATATTATGTATTAGTCATTACAACAATTTATACCTAGTGTTTTTCCTACGTCGGCAGTCCATAACAAAATGTTTGTCTTCACAGAAAGCGAGTGTAGTGTTTTTTAAAGAACCTGTCTTAAAAAGTATCGATTTTGAATAGTTTAATCGCAAGCCTTAAATATGTCCAAAATGATCAATGGTAGAAATTAGGGTTTCTAACGATTCTGTTGACCCATCTAAGCAAAAAGTGTCATCATCTGCGAACATTGTGTTTTTTATTTCTTCTTGATTTATTATTATTCCTTTTATCATGCTATTATTTCGGACACTATGTGATAGTATTTCTATTGCTATAATAAACAAATATGGTGACAAAGGACGCCCCTACCTAAACCGAAAAAATCTGTAAGATAGCCGTTATTTGTTACACAACTAGATATGTTATGATAAAATACTTCAACCCATTGTATTAGACTGGGACCAAAATGTAAGAATCTTAAAACTTTCATAATATATTCATGACTAACACTATCAAAGGCTTTTTCAAAATCAGCAAAAAATAACAACCCTGGAATATCTTTTTCATTAACATGGTCAATAGTTTCAAATAATAATCTTATGTTTTCTCCAATATATCTTCCTTTAATAAAGCCCGTTTGAGAGGAATCTATCAACTTGTTTAATACACCCTTCATTCGATTAGAAATAGCCTTTGTAGCAGTTTTATAATCAATATTCAGTAAACTTATTGGCCTCCAATTTGCGAGATTGGTACTGTCTTTACCTTTTTTGGGAATTAATTGTATTATGCTTTGTTTGTGTAGGGTTGTTAATTCACCAATTTCGAGTGAATAACTTAGAGACTTAACTAGGTATGTTTTGATGTCGTTCCAAAACAATTTGTAGAATTCAGTAGTTATTCCATCTGAACCAGGACTTTTATTATTATTCATCTCCTTTAATGCAATAAAGCATTCAGATTCAGATAACACTCCTTCACATTTTATTTACTATTTTGCTAGGTATATATTGTTTTGCTGCGTTTATTATAGTAGAACTAATGTTACTGACAGACGTGTCTATGTCATTTATAGCTAGTTTGCTTTCCCAGTTTGTATTATGCAGTTGCTGTCTATATTTATCAAAGTCACCTTCATCATATTTCCAAATGTGACGTTTGAATGAGGTGGGCTTAGGTTTAGGGAATGTGAGAACTACTACTATAGGCGAGTGGTACCTTATAAGATCCGGGACGAACGGATCCGTTACAAAACTCGTGAGAATGGTGCGTGGATCTTTTACGACGATGAGGTCTATTAGAGTTTGTGAGTGTTTGGTGAAATGTGTTGGTTCGGATATTAGTTGGGTAAAGTTGTACGAAGCAATACGATTGTCTATCTTAGATGCCGATTGATTGAGAGTATTGATATTAAAATCGTCAGTGATGATGATGTTGTTAATTGATGTGTTATACCCTCTGTCAAAACTCTCTTCCAAGAGGGACCAGTAATTATTGTTAGAGATTGGTGGGCGATAAAATCCAGTTATGAGAATAGTTTGATTGTTATAGTTTCGACTCATAGGGCTTCGATACCTGGAATGGATAAGTCGTTCCTGATTAATCCGTGCATACATATTGTCTCTTAAGTATAATGCACCCCCACCCCCCCCCACCCCACCCCAGATATGTCTCGACTATCACTTCTAAAAGGGCTCCAAAGTTAGGTATACGTATGTTATCGTCAGATATGTCTTGTGATAGCCACGTTTCAGTAAATACTAGGACGTCATAACATTGTGATTCTACTTCTAGTAAGTCGAGTTTGGCTATTAAGCTTTGTATGTTAAATGTATTACACTTAGATCACTATTTAGTAAGTTTAAGGAATGGTCTGAGCATGATGAGTCTAATGTGTTTAACGAGTCATTTAAGGGGCCCTTATTTGGATGAATATCTCCCGATAATAATAATAATGAAACATCCAGGTATCGAAAGGGGTCACATAATTATGTTAGAGATGCCACTTGTCGTACAGGGTTCTATGCTGTATGACGGAAGGAAGCCTGCTGATTGGTGGGGAACATAGCCGGGGTTCGTAGTACATGTTGGGGTTAATACTATACGTACTGTATTTGCTAAAACAAGCGCATGCATGTAAAAACAAAAGATCGGTAGTAAACTGATTGAACTATTAAATTGTTATAAGTAAGTAACTAAGTAAGTAACGTCTTTATTTATAGAAGAAGCTCAGTTGGCCTAGCCAATCTTCCCTGAGATCATCTATCTATCTACAAGTACATGTATATGTAAACATGAGTCACAATGTAACAATCGCATGAGTATGATTTTCTTATATATATGATGAAACCATTTTATTCGGTCTTCGAGATCTATTTTCATCCAATTAAGTTCCTTAAAAAGTTTGTCGGAGGGGTATTCTATCCCTAGATATGGTTTATTCAAAATAATTATTGTTGCTTTCTTCTGTACTTTAAGAAGTTTACAGAGTGACTCGATGCTGCAACTTCCCCAAACAGATACACAGTTGTCGATATGTAATAGTTACTGCCCTAATCGAGGTGTTCATGTGTTTGAACAACCTACATGTGCCCATTGAACACCGAGCCGCGATCCGGCGAGGTGTTTCATGGGCATATGTAGGTTGTTTAAACACATGAACACCTCGATTAGGACAATAACTGACTTACACATCTACTTACCGACTACCGTTGGCTAGTATTCAGTGGAAATTTTGAGTTTCCATTTGACATTAAAGGAACTGTCTCCACAGTTATGACAGCCGATCAATAACATCCATGTACGCATGCTGCAATTGGGATTATACGTGTCCCATTGACACATTTCTCATTATTATTTGTGTTTGATATATAACGTATACGAAGCAAGCACTCAATATGCTGTATAATATGCATTGGAAAATGCTTGCATAAATCATACTAACTCACAGAGAATACCAGGCTAGTGTAGTTTTAAATACCAGTTTATCAGGCAAGACTAGGCCGTTTCCGAGCCGAGCCTCATTATCTTAATATCGAAAGACACTAGACTAGATTTGTTGTATCAGGTAACGTTTTATGCTAGCCAATGATCAAATAAATTTAAAACAGTTTTCGTTGAAAAGAACTTGTAACGTTACGTGATTAGTCTGACGTCGTTCGGTAACGCCATGTGACGTCGTTCGTCCAATACAACGTCACTTTTCAATTCGATTTGTTATACAGTAGTATGTTATCAGTCAGTACGTATTGGATCAATACAAAGCTCGTTTCCCGATAACAAATAAGTAAACAGTACAGTGGAACATCTCGAAAACCGTCACCCTGGGAGGTCCGCAGGGTGTCCAGCTTAGATAGGTACCACTGTGACAATGAATGACAGCGTTAAACGAAGCTTATGCCCTCGCTGTCTGCCTTGATAATAATAAAAAACACAAGTCCTCGGTGACCTTGACCTTGGGCGGTCGTACTGGTAGCATTGATAATGAAATAAGGACTTTAACATTATTGCCTTACACATTTGTCTTATTACAAACAAGGTGAACATAAGTCCTCAGTGACCTTGACCTTGGGCGGTCGGATGTGGGTAGCATGCATAACAAAGCACGATCACAGTGTGGCCAAATATTATCAAAATCGGTGAAGCTGTTCACGAGTTTTTGAAAAATGAAAGGTGTCACTAACGTACGTATGCATGTACGTACGTACGCAGTACATGGACTAACGCCATATCCCTTCTTGTCTATCGGCAAGGGGATAATTAAATAGTCCATGCAGATTTGTTCTCATTTTCAACCATGAACAAACTACAATCAATGCCATATAAATGGAACGCAATGGGGTACCCAGGGTATCCTGTTTAGACGTGTATACATAGCCCACCACGTTTACGTTCAGCAGTTATCTGTCAAAACATCGACGAAGTGATAAGTACCCAGCCATGTAGAATATATTTGTAATTGAAGGGCGTCTCATCGCCTGTTGCAGTGCGTACAACTGTACATGCACGTGCAGCATATGAATGCATATATCTATTATTGGATGGTCAGTTATCAAAGTCATTTACGAGGGGTGTTCAATAATTAATTTCCCAATGATCCCAATAAAATTAAATGACATTAATTTAATGAATGAAAACTATTAGCATAATTAAAACAACAGTAACATTTAAAGACACGTGCTCTTAGGTATGTGCATAATGTGATGAAACATGTTTAATTTAGGAAACAATAATTCAATGATAGATTTACATGGACTGTCTTTATCAAATCGTGCTTATAAGTGGTCTTGAAAAGAATCAATATTTTGTAAAATATGTTTATTATACCAAATCATAGATAGCGTTGCGAACGCTAGTTTTGTTGACAGTCGATGGTACTATTGTTATTTATTTGAAATAATTCCACATGTGTCTATAAATAGCAACATATTATATGTGTGGAACAGTATTTTGATTTCAAAGTAAAAATAATATTATGTTTCACAAAGTGTGCTTCCTGGTATTGAACTAGCGAACGGAAATACGTTACCAACTATCTCCCCTCTTCATCAGAGTCAATTGTAGTACATTATATTTATATATCATCAGTTGGGTCTCTCTGTAGAGTGCACATCAATAACAATTTAATCTTTCATATGTTTAGCCACAGTGTTCATATGTTGTGTCAGTAATAAACCAACTTAATTGATTAAACTTAAAGTGATTGATGCTGTTGTCATTCAACAATGAAACATGCCTTTTTGTACGAAAATAAAACTATTGTCAGTCAAAATTCAGAATGTATCATAGTTGTCTGTCTACCAGTCCACGTGTACATGCATTTTATTATTATAATGCATACATTTTACTTTCCTAGGTAGCGTAAAACATATTATGTCCTATTTTTGTATAACTGTGATCAAGTGAACAATGTTCTCGAGCCAAAAAAAGTGTTACAGCTATTTCATTTTATCTTAAATATGCACTGATCACAAGTTATCAATACGCATAGCTTAAGTTCAACTCGTATGTTCTAAAAGGCCGGCACTGGTTTATATTCAATATCATTATACACTAGTGTAATACATGTGCAGATCAGACGGGTAGAATAAAACACATTAGGTAATCAGTATATGCTTAGTATGATGATGTGCTCCTGCAATAAAGCAAATATAACATTTGTGTTGATGGAATATTATATTTATTAAAGCTCCTTGACTGATTTAGAAAGAAACTCAGCATAGCCTCTTATGACATCAGTAAACTCGTTAATAAATATCATAGTAAATCATCACGCAAGTAAGATCCTCTATATATATATATAGCACTGTTTTTGAGACCGGATGAAATATGCCACTTCACGAGTGGGTGTAGGTTTATAACCGTTGACACCTTTGTGTTACTTACTGAACGCCACTCAATTATATCCCTATTTTTGTCGTTGACAAGTGTCTTTCCACATGCTAAACTATACGTAAACAGAAATATACTGTAGACTGCGTGTGGGAGATTCACCAGGTAAGCTTTTATTTAAAGTATTTCAACAATGTTCTACATTATAGTTTATACATTTCTGCTGCATATATATGTATATATATTTTTGTTTAAACATCTGTCCACGGCATTGACACGATTTGTTATTACATATGCGTCACTGGCACGGAGAAGGACTTTGTAGCATTTGTAAGGCGAATATGTGTACCTTTCTCATCATTCACCATCCAAATTAGCGTTTTATGTTCTACGTGTAATCATTTCCTAATCGCAAAACATCAACAACTTCTACATTGATGACATGTAGTAAATATAGGAAATGGTATTGGTCAAATGGCGACCAACATATGCAATTATCAAACTGCGCGGATGCGCAGACTGATCCGGGTACGCTAGCTATCGTAAGACCGATTTTCTTAGCCAGTGTTCCGTGTGTCAAGCTATCAATTCACACAATGACCATGGACAAACAACGTGTGTGATTTGCCGTGAAGCACGACTTTTTCGTGCCAAGGTTTGCATACAGATGCAAACTTTTCTTTTGTCTACATAGATGTTCAAATTACTTACCAACCTCTGACAAACAATAAAGTCGATGTGTAAATGGTAATATGTATGGATTAAAGAATAGTATTCTGCTAGGTTTCGTTAGGTACTTTTTTATTCTGCACAAAAGATGTAATAATGAATTGCATATTTTGACAATGTTTTCTACCTGGGTTTGCCATGATAAGGATTCGTCTATGTGAATTCCAAGTAACTTTTCACAGGATGTTTGCTGACGCTGCAGAGTATTAAAGATTATAGGTTTGTGACAGTACACGTATTGACTCGCGTTGTGTTATTTTGTGTTGTGTTATTTTGAAACCATAAAAATCCCAGGTTGGCTTCTACGTGTGTATGTATGTATATTAATTGAACACGGTAGGCAGTCAGTGCTGATTAATGAGGTTTGCGTGAAGCATAGGATACGCAACTGATGAAATACTAATATCTGGTAACGTTAAAGTTGTTATCTCCATTGCCGTTCGCCAGACTAAATAAACAGTCCGTGTATATATGCACGTGTCCGATTTACTTTTCCGTTATTTTATACGTGTATACATGTATACATATGATCAATGTGTTAGTGAACAGTCGATGACAGTCTTTATATGTACATTTAATACCAAATATGCAAGTGTCTATTTGATATGAACACAAATGGAAACCTTTTCTACCTTCTTTTATTCTGCATTATCTCCCCTTACTTTACGCTACACACTACTTTCTAATACATTATGTATGTAATGTGTGTATTATAACTAGATACCATTATGTTCAATTGCTATATGATGTGCATGATGTATTGAAAAATGTAAATAAAACATTCAGTCACGAAAATAATAAAAAGGAACCCAAAATGTGAAGTAGAACATATGATATAATATAGCTTATCACATGCAGAAAAGCCAGCAGAACGGACTCATCAATTATATTACACCAAACTGTAAAATATGTCAGTTTTCTGGACAGATTTGTGCCTGTGTTTTTAACAACATGAACCACCATTATAAAAAGCCACATACACAGAAAATCGCACAGTGTATCACTTTTACCTGGCAAACCACACAACATATACCATATATACCCACTAATGTACTCTGTTTTTAGCTATCAAATCCAGTGACATGTAAGCAGTTACCTGAGTGTATTGTCCCTGGTGTCTAATCACCTACTATGCGAGTAAATATGGCGTTACCTATAGGTAACTTGTTCACTAACATAGGATGTGCATCAGAATGAAAAGTTTACACATCAAACATTATTTTGAGGTTCATGTAAGAAATGCTCAGATATCTCGTCTTTTGTATAGTTTGATGGCTAAATATTTATAGCAATAATTATTACTGTCAATAATATAGGTCGTAGATACTAATTTGCACACTAGATATAGAAAATATATCTTTTCTACCATGCTGAACGAATGAGTGGTAACACATATTACTCCATGTATAACTCGATAAATACTACACTATAGAACATAAAGTGTATGACTTCCTGATATGCTGACAACCAGAGAGGAAAAGCAAATATCTGCATCTCGATAAGACATATAACTACTGAAATACACTATGTATCGTACGAGAACGTATTCCAATGCGTATGGCCGCCATCCATTGCCAGTGTAAGTGCACACCCGTGTATGCATCATGTCCATTGCCTTAATGCATGTAGAAATATTGCTCCAATATTGTATTTTGAAAGTGAGGCATTCATATTTAATAATATGATCCAGATGAAATATAATACATCAATAAGACAATACTATTGCACAAAGGATGTGTTCATGTTTCAATAAATCTCTGAATATATCAGTTTACAGCAGTTAAATTATTTATATTACATAAGCTCATGTGTTACCATGCCACTGTGAGTTGCCACACACACACTCATAGGAGCAACAATATGCGCTTAAATCCCTAACATGATAAATGTATCCCCGCAATCTATTATGCAATGTATCACCAAATTTCATCTAAACAATATCACATAGCCTCTCTATCTAGACACATTAAACATGGATTGACTATGCAATTGAACTACTGTCTACATGACATTCAAACTATTTATGCGGGTGGTCAGAATTGTGCCACAGGTTGTGTATTTTCCTGGCTCTTTTGTCTCCTCAGAATACATATTTCTCTATTTGACAACAGGCAATGCCATTCTAATGACATAAACACTATAATCATTTACTATTTGCACATGTGTTTCCTGACTACAGAAGTGTATTGACCTGTTTAGCATATGCACACTACATGCAGTTGTAGCTAATAAACATGTCTTTGTTACATACATGTACATACATATACACCATTGTGGCATTGAATCCACGTAACAATCCCTGATGTCGTATTTAAAATATAAGACACTCCTGATGGACACATTCCAATATTAAAGCAACCAGAGACATGTAAGATACATACGGGAAAGAATAGGGCAAAAACAAGAACATTTTGGTGGCCATTTTGTCCTTTTTGAAAATTATGGAAGGATATTGCATCACTATCTTCTGTAATTTATATTTATTTGTGAGGGAAAGCAATGTATATGTGTTTGAACTTATGAATGTCTGTAATTGTTCGTAATGGTACATGATTCGCAACATTAACATTGATCAGACTGAACGTTAACAATACTTATTAAAAAAATGTATAATAATATAATTATACCCAATAAACAAACAAACCCAAACTCATTGACGCATGTATTACGAACTGACGGGCATATGTTTATGCTGTCTTAGATCATTTATGATCATCGTCATGTATAGTTAAAAAATGGCCATGTTTCATAAGTTGCGAAAATGGTTTTGAATTAAAAAATATCCTCATCTGTCCCGTCAAATGCAACAAACATTAAAATTGCGTGAACTCCCCAGTAACTGTACAAATCGTGCAATCCTTATGAGTAAAATGCACATGACATCATTACGATATTGTTTGTACACTCTTCATGTGGGTCTCACCATCAAGTACAATGGAACTGTAGACAGAAAACAAACAGCATGTGCATGCTGTTTGTGTTCTGTCTACATTTCCATGATTACTAATACCATGATTACTAAACATACTATGACATATACATAACATTTTCTGTGACTAACTCTGTGGCGAATCCATATACTACAGTAGTAAATGTGGATAAAATACAGATTGTATGAAATGTCCACTTGAAATGATCAAGATGAAGTTGACATAGTGAAAGCTATGACATTCAGGCATGTAGTGTCATAAAAGATATTGCCAGAGACACATGTACACCGTCAAAAACTAAGTTAGGCCATACACGGAGTTTGCGGAAAGAAATGCAGGAGAGCGAATTGTACGAGATCTTCGTCTTTGATTTTCTTCAAATCTCTAGATGAATTTTTGATGCCAACTAAACATGTGGTTCACAAATAGGAATCAATATTTCCCCGAGATGATAGCCGAGTGTGATAATTCTTTCGAGGGGAGATAATTTACAATGTTCCCCTCAACAGAGGGCACTGTTTCATTTATTATACCGAACACAATTGTGTTGACATTTGCGTATACGAGATTAAACGAATCCAACATTGAAGATCGAGATTTGGAAATTACATATATAATGCAACTATTGTATTTTCGGATATGTTCTTCCCGTGTGATTTAGGCCACTGGCATACAGGTATTAAATGTGAGAACTATTCAAACTGAAATATACCCAATTTTCCTCAATTGTGTTGTGCCCACTCACTCACTTTTATTTAAATATATATTATTATCATTAAGTAGTAACAAAATAATAATTTCAATATTACAGTATTTTATCAAATAAAATATGATGAAATGTTGCATTTGTAAATTAAATCGAAACATATTAAGCTAACAATAATGAAAATATATAAATATTAAATACAACAAACTAGGCTTGTGACAGGGTTTGAACCCGTGACCCCAACGACGTCGAGGACTTGTACCATAATTGCTGTCAACGTTACCCTTACGCCACGTCGTTCGGTAATAATGGATCAGTGTATTTTTTGCACGCAGCGGGGAATATTGCAATCTATTACACTCTTGCAAATTATTTTCACGGATTTCGCTGTGAGAGAAAACCCGTAATCAACTGCTTACAAACAATACACCGTAATTGCACGCCTGTTTTCTTGGAAACCACGAGCTACCATGCAACATGTTTAATTTGTATTACAGTGAAAATAAAGTTATTTGAAAGTTTGGAAAGGGTCTCGACTAATCTAGAATGTTAATGTGATTGAACACATTCCAAACATGTACTCAAATATATCTGGCTCATAGAAACAGCTGCGTAATTTGGATTTCAAAAAGTTTACATGCCAACGTCAAAACGCGGGAAAACACGTCATTGTATTATAACTATCCATGTGCACATCACAATTCATTGATTATAATCTCAGAAATAGACTAAATATGCATATATATTCGCCGTGGAAGTGTAATAAATAGGATATTCCATCGTACATGTTTGAACAGCGAAAATAATACACTCGCGTCCGTCGGCGTCCGTGCAAGCAACTCGTTCGCTACGCTCACTCGTTGCTTACGCGGAAGCCGACTCACACTAGTGTATTATTTCCCGCTATTCAAAATGTACGATGGAATATCCTCTATATCCCACAGCAATATCCCATGGCAACATACAATAAGGGGGACATCCCAGACTGGCTCATACCATGTGACAGCAATCTGACCAATGATATGCGTATACATTTTGACATAATAAAACATTATTGCATGGTAGTGTATTTGATTGTTCCAGCAGTGAAGTTACAACATTTTTATATGTACATGACAATAAAAAACTCTGACGCGCAGGGATTTTTCTGACGCGGCGATACAGTGGGGTCAGCGTGAAAGTGTACACACGAACGAACACGACAGGTTGGAACCAACCTGTCGTGTTCGTTCGTGTGTGCACTTACACGCTGATCCCACAGTATATGAAAACCAAGTACTTTTATTTTAAGGTCTTAATGTCTACGAAACCAGATGACTGGCTTTGGGTCTGTTGGGAAATGATAACCTGCATGTTTTTAAAATCAAACGGTGTCTACTTGTGCTGCTTGATGAAGGCGACACTATTGGCGACGACGCTGTTGTTCATTTCACAATTGTACATGCCCTTTCCAGTGAGGAAAGCCATGTCAAAGATTCCGCCGAGAAGCTTGTAATCTGGCGCCGTGAGCACCCGGTCGCTCGTCTGGCTCGGCAGCGCGTGCACCAGTTTATGGTGCAGAATCACCAGCGACATGGCCCGGCTCACTGTAATATACGGCACAAACATGCACAAGTGCTGATAATTGCAGTTACCCTATCGATATTGCAAAACAATTAACATACTAAAGAAGGCTTAATTAGTACATTATATATATAATTAACAAGGGTTTAGCACCCTTCTTCCATTGGCCCATTCAAGTATAATGTTAATTGCTTAAGCTTAAAGGTTCATGCCCACTCAGTAGGCATAAAATGTTCTTTATATCAGAGACATCATCTGAGACATTTTCTTGCAAAATAAATATTCATTCACCATTACCCACGTAATAATTGACATTCTTATACATTTTATATCAGGCGTAAATTTTCACACCGATATCAGGGACGATAACCGTGTTTCCTTAAAATGTTAACGGACAATACTATTTATTATCTGTATTCATTTTTTGTTTTGATGTACAATGATCATACTTTACAATCTGTCGACAATATTATTTTTTAGGTGACGCATTTAATTAGTATAAATAATAAATAGCATGCCTCATTTGCATATGAAATTAGTCTGATACCACCGCGCGTCACTACCAGTAAAATATGTATTATTAAATGATTATATCTGTATAGCGGTCACTGGTAATTTTTAGAACTGGTCGAAAGGTGACACAATTATACACTTATTCAAATATTGTAAAGAACATTTTGTGCCTACTGAGTGGGCATGTACCTTTAAAATATCACATACATGGCTACAATCGGGACATTTATCACATAATGTACACGTTTTATTTATTAACAAATCATTAACGGTGCATGCCCACTCAGCAGGCACAACATGTTCTTTATAGGAATTAAATAAGTGTATAATTGCGTCACTATTCCACCAGGTCTAACAATTACAAGTGCCCGCTATGCAGATATAATCATTTCGTAATATTTATGTTACTGTTGGTGACACGCGTTGGTATCGGTATGGAAATGAGGTAGGATATATTTTAATTATTTATACTAATTAAATGCATCACCTGAAAAAATAATATTTTCAACAGATTTTAAAGTCTGATCATTGCACACCAAAAAACAAATACAGAGAATAAATATGTCCGTTAACATTTTAAGAAAACACGGTTATCGCCCCTTATATCAGTGTATAAATGTACGTCTGATATAAAATGTATACTAATTTCAATCAATACGTGGGGTAATGGTGAATGAATGTTTATGTTGCCAGAAAATTTCATATCTACAGAAGATACAAAACTATCTGTCTCCCTATATCGTAACCTAAGAGTGGACATGCACCTTTAAGGAATCTATTTATAAAATCAACTACTACGTCAAGCTACAGAACTAAATATGTTGATAGTCAGAGTTTACATGAAATTCAAGATACTTGGTTGACCTGTCGCCTATTTCATCAAAATTGCAAAGTATATTTATCTAGCAAAGTGTACTTTGACGGAGTAGTCATGTATTCTTCCCGAAACGGATTATTTCATATAGAACTAACAACTGCATTTATTTGATGATTAAAAGTATGCAGAATTATTATACTGAGGTTATTACATTATCACAGCCAAAATGGCTGTGATAATGTAATAAATTCAGTATAATAAAAATTAATTAATGTATCCTTAAATTGAAGATTTCTCCTTCAAAGTGTACTTAGCAAGATAAGTATACTTAGCAATTTTGGTGAAATCAGCTACTGGGACAAGCCAAGTGCTGCTAGCGAGAACATTTAAGCACAATGTATCTGTATGGCCAACCAGCAGTGTCAGTGATCAGGATCTATTCTGACCTAATACAAGTCTCATAAGTACACTTACACGGAAGGTTGCTCAGTGCGTTTGATGCGTCCGTGCCGAGCCTGGACGCGTTGATGCAGATCACCATGACGGGAATGTCGGTCCGTATATCCGCCCTGTCGACGACGTTCAGGCACAGGTCCATGTTTTCGATCTCGAACTGAGTGCGCAGCATTTCCGACATCTCGCTCACAACTGACGTCACCAAGTCACCCTTTCTCGGGCAATATACGTGTGCCGTTACTGTCAAATGAAACAAATGCATTATTTTACGGTTGTCAATATTTCAATAATTGTCAAACAGAACGACACTTGGTCGGTTGGTTTGGGGCATGCAAAGGGTACATTTAACGGTGTGTTTCATCCTTAGCGGAATCCCTGGTTTGACCCTCATGTACATTTATTTTTGTCTTTCTGGTACATGAGAGTTGAATCCGGAATATTCAGTTCTGATTTTGGGATTTATCACAACAGGTCAAATATGGGATTCGACCCGGCTTAAAATGACGATATCTGTTGAAAGGACGTTAACTACCATTAAATCAAATCAAACAACACCACAGTGAACAGAGTTTTCTGAAACATGGCACAGTACATACAGCAGAGTTTGCTCGTTATACGTCCGTTTGACAAATGAGACCTATGATGGTATACCGCTGTCAGTCTGTCCGATTTCTGTAAGTTTTCTGGTACCCTTTTATCTATGCAACCCTAAGTCTGATTGACTTGAAATTACTGATACGTGTTTGTCAGCATCCATATTTGCATTTTATAGCCGACCCATGCAGCCCCTTTATATAAGGTCAATGTTTTGCTTACCTGTTATCTCTGCAACCCTATGTATGATTGGCTTGAAACTTCGTATGCGAAGAGTATCAGACATAAATTGCACAAGGTCGGAAAAAAACCCATACCAAAGGTGATTAATTTTACAATGCACATATTAACCTTTCCAAGTATTCCAAGTTAAGGACCCCTGATCATCATATGATTTAAACTCCTTCCTAAATGTGATGGGATATATGTATAACATGTGTGGGAACATTGCCTCGTTACTGTATTCTATACGACACCTATTTTGGAGTGGCTAACTCGCCCATCTATGAGTGTTCAAGCCATCAGTTAATTTCACCTCTTGTGGTGTTTGACAAAGAAACCAACATAGAACATATGATACAATGTATCTAATCATATGTAGAAAAGCAAGACAATGGGCTCGTATCAATTATATTACACCAAGATGTACTGCAAGTCGAGTATCGGTGTACTTTTGCCAACATTCTCAAAATGTACATGAGCTATGGCTGACGTGTACACTTTTCCTAGATATTGCACTGTGCTATATGTAAATACACATGGGCCATATTTACTCTCCCCATACTGAGGTTCACTGCACTTTACATATATATTGTAATCGTGTCTAATAATAGAGTACAGTATTTGGTATATACAGTACATGTTGTATGGTCAGCCAAGTAAAAGTATTGTGCCATTTTCTGTGTATGATGCTATTTTTTCATGTAGATTCATGTTGTTAAAAAAGCAGGCACACCACTGTCTAGAAAACAGACATATTTGACAGTTTGGTGTAATATAATTGATAGGAGTGTGTTGTTCTGACTTTTCTGTGTAGGGTTAGCTACATTATAAGTTATTGTGAATCTGCACAGGCTATATGGTGTAATATTGCCCGTCTGAAGGTGTGTTCACCCTCGGCTATCGCCTCGGGTGAACATACCTTCAGACGGGCAATATTACAACATATAGCCTGTGTAGAATCACAATAACGTATTTGTCATACCGCAGATCCTTTATTTGGCCGTATAAACATATCTCTTCTTTTGATCTTTGCGTTTTTTCTGGAAGAAAAATAATCCGAGATTCGATTTCCTACCGTCAGTCTTAATATAAAGGCGTAAATGAACATTTTGTTTTTTTATTAAACGAAAACAAACTAAATATGGAGTAAGAAATCCATCGAAAACGACTTTATGACAGTTTTTTTATATCGTGTAATTTAATTTATATTCCACTGCTCCATCTTTGGCGCCTCTAGAAGAATGCGACTGGTTCCCAAACATTCGCTGTCATTGCTACGCCGCGTTTCGTGCGTGGAACCCATAGTTTGTGACCTAAATATAGCCGTGTCACGAAACCAAGTGTGTTGAGATACGAAAACACTAAACGGGACAGTTTGTGGCATTTTTCGCTCATATTTTGATGAGCGAAGAATATTTATGGAAAAATAAACAGTAAAGACTGGTTTTGAGTGTACAATTTGTTACTTATATTGATAAATTCGGGGTTTTATTTTGTTTAGTGAGGAATACAATTCGCAATCGCTAGACGCTTGCAAAATGTGCCTTCACTGGACTCGAATTGCAATTACTCTATGTCCGACGGCCTTGGCAGGTCATATAATATATATGACCACAGGTGGAAGACTCGGACCTACGACACAAAAAAGTGCCTATTAAAATAATCTCATTACCCCACCCACTTGGTCTCGTACAGTACCATATTATATTTATAAAGGTGAGTATAAATATGGCTATTATAGAAAGAGCCCTCTCTTTTCCGGTTCGCACAAACACAATAAACATCGATTAAATGTATGACTCCTGTCTCTGGCAATCGATAATGGTATTAGGTGTGTGGATATATTCACTTCAAATCGCTGTTTCCAGCATTTATTCAGCTATCCAGCTATCGGCCAAAATATGACCGATAATCCACGCCGGACGGCCTCCGATTATGTGTGAGATTCTTTCGTACACGCAACTTTCGCTTTGGATGGGGTAATCAAAACGCGAATAACTCAATAAATGCTTGAAACAGCGATTTGAAGTGAGTATATTCACACACCTAATACCTTTATCGATTGTCAGAGACATATTTTATACATTTAATCGATGTCTATTGTGTTTGGGCGTATCGGAAAAGAGAGGGCTCTTTCTATTATAGCCATATTCTTACCCACCTTTCTATAAATAGAAGATGGTAATGTACGATACCAAGTGGGTTGGGTAATGGGATTTTTTAATAGGCATTATTTTTGTGTCATAGGTCCGAGTCTTCCACCTGTGTATATGACAGGCAAGCTAGCCAATCAAAAGCCGAGAAACTTATCTGCGGTATGACAATATATCATACATCGCATTTTCCGTTCTTGTTCCAATGCCACAAGAGGTAAACTTGGCCGTTTTTCCATTCCATGTGCCGTATAGGAAGGATACAGTAACGAGGCAATGTTCACATATATGTTATACATATATCACATCACATTTAGGAAGAAATTATTTTTGAATCATATGAAAATCAGGGTCCTATAATTATGTCCTTAACTTTTCAAATATCCAATTTGGTTGCCAAGAAGGCCGACAAAACAAGCAAAAGTTACATTTTATTCACACCATATATTAATTATGGCCGAGAATCGGCGGTGCCCTATTGGTTTCGCCCTGTCTGTCCGTCTGTTTATTTATTTGAAAGTTTTTGTAAGAGTCTCAAATCGCCTATAATTCTCTTTGCCTTCAGCTAATATCTTCATATTGCACACATGCATTACTTAGTAACGATACATCCTTCCACAGTAATACAATTACCCTCGCTACTGATCGTATGTCCGTCCGTCTGTCTGTTTATTTATTTGAATGTTTTCGTAACAGTTTCTCAAATAGGGGCCCTAAGTGCGTTGACAGGCCATGTTTTCTAGTTTCTAGAATTGGATATATATCGGAATTGTGACATTAAGAGGGTATTAGTGGATTTATTCACGACATCCAAAGATATATTTTATTTGTACTTTGCAAAATATTGTGTAAATGTGTGTCTTTATTGTTTGAACGAAACTTATTGTAAACAAATTACTGGCTTCACTCATTCTGTTATTGAGACTTGTCTGGCTGATCAGGATCTTTACTGTTTGCCGAAATTATTGACAGAGGCTATACTGATCACAGCGACATCATCTCGTAACAACTGTATGTACATGTATTATTATACATATTAACAATCAAAGACTTTGCGGATTGTTCGATGGAGTTGATGGCGATAAGCCTGGTGTATCTCATTTATCGACGGAATAATGACCATCCCTGGTTACAACTATGCAAATATGCAGGTTATGAAGATATGGCAAAGAAGGAATACCACATTCTGATCAGAATGTGTATAGAATGGTCAAAGTCTGGTTACTTCTTTTCTCTAACGTGTCTACTTTTCTCTGTAAGAACTGCTTATCATTCGACAATACCACATTCTTTTCTTTCTGTTAATATTGTTATTTCTTTCTCCATTGCCATACATCTTTGCACCTTGTGTTCTAATGATGTATTGTTGGAGTCTAGCTTTGAATCTATTTATTTTTGCTTCTCTATGTCCTGCTTCACATTTGCTCCAGAAACATCATGTGGCGAGTCGTGTTGTGCTGCCTGCGATTCTGTCAATTTGCTGTTCTCGTCTTCCCTTTTCCTCATTCCAATTAGTTTCTGCTTTAAATCGTTGTTGTCCTGCTGTAACTGATCAACAGTTGCTTTCATGGCTGCTTTATTTCTTTGTATTTCCTGCCCATGATTATCATTTTCTCGCTGTAGCTCCTCAATAACTATTTTCATGGCTGCTGCTTCTGTTACAGAACATGACTTAACAACTGAATCTACTTTCTCACGATTTTGATTATTAGCGGAGTCGTTTCCTATTTTTGCATCAGTTTTCACATCGGAATCAAATGCTTTAATAACCGGTTGACTGGTACTCTTGAAATCTTCTACAGTCTACACCATACTTCGGCCGAGGTTCATCAGGCAATCCTGCAATCACATGCAGACGCACGTGACTGTGATTGGAGAAATGAATTATGGGGCTTGTGGGATTTGTGACCAGTGCAGATCCTGATCAAATTGCTCACTCCTATGATCTGATAACATACTGCTTGTTAGAAACATGACGAGTGTTTCATTGAAGTAAAGATTTGGGGGAATTCTAAGCCTGGGACCTTGACATTGGGACCTTGACATTGAAATTTGCATGCGGTGCACATGTCGTAGACATGTGACGAATCACAATTGGAATGCAAGTGCAAACTATCAAGAGATTATGTTAATATAATAGAAACAAATAATTTTATGTCCCTCTTCAATGTTCAGATTTATGTTGAGGCATTAAGGTTGTACCCTTCTTGTGGCCCCATGTAAAGTCTCTGGAAATCTGCTAAAAAGCTACTAATAAAATAATAGCTACTTACAGAAACAAGGCATCGTTATCACTTAAGCTAATTACCTCGCTGGCAGCATAATACTATAAAAAAGTTGTTTTTGCCTTACACAAAATGTGAACCTAAGTCTTCGGTGACCTTAACATTGGGCGGTCGGACATGGGTCGTATGTAAAACAAAGCACCATCCCTAGACACGTATTGTGGCTAAATATTTTCAAAATCGGTGAAGCGGTTTTAAGTTATTGAAAAATGAAAGGTGTTACTTGAACGTAATCACGTACGTTGACTAACGCTATACCCTCTCTTGCATATCGGCGATGAGATAATAAACAATATGGATGCGATCAGTAATTCATTATGCAGATACTGCAACCAATAAAAATGCACAAACACACCTGTAATATCCAAATAATAGACTATTTAGTAATTTTGATGTAGCACATGTCTATTTAGGTCAATATGTGTATAGAAGCCAAATTATGCATGTAAAACACCAACATCAGTGTTCATTCTAGGAGGGGACATGGGGCCATTAGCCCCTATTTGTCCTACATGGCTTCAAAAATGAATAGTGAGGGGCCACAATGGCACATAAAGCTTTAGAAATGGTCCAGTATTATAAATGTAATGTGCCACATTTTAATACACGAGGAGACATCACAGAGAAACAGCAGAAATAAAATGAGAAGATGATGGTTAATAGTTCAATATCACGATAAACATATGACTTATATTGTGAAACACAACCAGATTCTGTTTTATAAAAAAAATGGCATACCAGTAAATGAGGAGTGCATGTCAAAATTATAACAATATACTGGTAGATAATTTTCTGGCAAAAAAATACACACTTTTTTTTTTGTGGGGAGGGGGATAGGGGGGGTGGGGGCAGGGGCAGGGGTCGCCCTTTTGAAAATAATGATGGGTAAGTGGCCCTAAATGCTAGAATCCTAGATTGAACCCTGAAAATGTGCGTATTATTTTCTAACTACAGCATATGGTGTGATTTCCTTGCTGGCAGCATCTGCATAAAGACACATAAACCAACACATAGAAGCAATACACTAATTTAATTTAAATGGTATATCAAATGTAAACATAAAAAAATAACGTTTTTGTATATTTCATGAAGTGAGACCGTACGTACACAACATCAAATCAAACGCCAAACAACCAATAAAGATCAATTCTTCATTGGTTGTTGGTCACATTGAACATACCTGATTAAATTCCAATGACTTTTTCAATAGCTCGGTATGCGTGTCTGTTCGTCCAAGTGACATCCCTAAAAAGTAATATGCATGTGTACGGAAATTCATGATATGTATATGTGACTGGAGAAATTGGGCTAATGGGAGTTGTGGCCAGTGTATATCTGATCAAATAGCAGACACCTGTATCTTTGTTTTGCTTGTTAAAAGCAATATGGGGTTTTCATTGATGGAATGGCGAAGAGTGCAGATCCTGACCGTATTGTGCGGATGCACATGCTGATTTTGATCTACACTGGTCGAGAAACACATAAACCCCATTTCCGCTATCACAGGTACATATTTCAAAGGTCGGGTCTCTTCTTAATCTGGCAACGAAGACATACATGTGGCTGTGACTTGAGAAATTTGCTTTGTGTACCTCCTGGTCGAATTGGTGTATACTGTTATGTCGTTATTTTAGGTTTTGTAAATTTTTTTCCTACATTGTTTGTACCAAGGGTTTCTTTTCATCTACAGACCACATACAACAAAACTGGGGTTGGCTACATTGTTTTCTATAAGCCATATGGCCGCCATCATGAAATTCAACATGGCCGCCATTTTCACGGCAGCCATTTTGAAAATTAGAATACAATAGGAACAACTCTTATTTCCTTTGATGATACAAAGAACGTTTGTTCAGATAACGTAGCAAAACAGTCAACACAACCTAACTATAAACATGATAAAATTAATACACTTTACTAATGACAGTACGTAGTGAAGACATAAGAAATATTATTTACATAGAGGCCATTTTGAAAACAAAATGTTCGCCATAGCAGTTATCAGAATAAGTGGAACCAACTCCAGTTGTATTATTTGAATTATGTAGATGGCATAGCCGAAATAAACAACATTCTATATGCATTATAAATGTAGATATGAATATTACAATATATTGTATGCGATTTCAGGGCGGCCATTTCTAAATCTAAGATGGCCGCCATTGGGGTTGTTAAAAATAAAAATAACACTGATGTTGTTGTTTGTGGTCAAAAGATTATTATCACCAAAAAGCGAATATATATTCTACCTGTATTAGAAGTGTATATATAATGAATATAACATTTCAGGGCGGCCATTTTGAATTTCAAGATGGCGCAAAAGGAATTGTCGAAAAAAATGGAACCAACCCCAGTTTTGTTCTTCGTTCTCTAAAGATGACAAAAAACATTGGTTACAAGAATGTAGCCAAAAAAAAAATGCAAATCTACATAACAGTATACACTAAATAGCACACCCCTGTAGCCTGATGACGATCTATATTGCTTGTTGGAAGCATGGCAGGTGTTTCATTGATGAAATGGCGAACCGTGCAGACCCTGATCAGACTGTGCGGATGCACAGGCTGATCTCGATCTACACTGGTCCCAAAACCCACCCATCTATTTCTTCCGTCACACCCACACATGTGGCCGTGAAAAAATATTGGGCTTATGATATTTCCTGTCAATGTATTCCCAGATAATATGAACCGCTGACTGGGAAAATGCACCTTACGACGTCACGCACAAGTTGACGACAATGGCGAACGATTGGTAACGCCAACTTCTTAGTAGGGTCCCTTAACAAGTAAAGAATGGATTATCTATACACGGTGGACAATAGTCTAATTTTTACATGTTAAGTAGCAATGGCTATGCGGAATTGAAAAATAAGCGGCTAAATCAAAACTGGCCACCGTAACATGTGTAAAATGCATGAATCCAAGATGGCCGCCAAATACTATTATTCTGGCACAAGATAGATTTTGGCTGATATATTTATGTACTTAAATGTTCAAAATGTGTACCACTGGCCACACTTATGAATGTGAATACAGATATTATGTAATTAAATTATTTCATCACTTGCATAAATACGAAATGGCCGCCGAAGTTCATTATTTTGCCATACATTTTCTTCCTGATGGCTAATTAAGTATATTTAACTTCAAAATGGTATTCCTTAACACGAGAGAGCTGCTTCAGTAATATTATCAATACATCTCAATAGATACGACAGCAAAATAACTAACACTAGCATGTAAATATACAGTATATAGTGTGCTTCATTTGATGGATAATTGCGCTATACCGCTTCAAGTTAGATAATATGCACAATAGAAAACAAAATACCCAAATGAGACCCATGAAGCCGTGTAGACAAGAAACTAACGCAATACATCATGATAAGCCCATGTCAAACGTACAGCGAGCGGTGGTCTATGGGCCTTCATCACGGCACAACATGGCCTCCACGACGAGCGGTGTGCTATCTCAAAATGAAAGCAAAAGTATGTAAAATACATAACAAATAAAATAAATGCAGCGAAAGCGCCACAACTATTCGCAAATGAACTACAGAGATAATCCCAGCATAAAAAAGTACAGTGCATGGAGACATGTAATGAATGTTTTATTTTCCATAATATAGGCCGCCAGCCCACAATGCAACGTGGTAGTATACACATTGGTATTATACACATGACAACAAGGGTACCATCTTTGAAAGGTCAGTGAACAAAACAGTCCACTGTGGCGATTGAACCTGGATAGTGAGGCGCCATAGATCTCCCGATTACCTCACACACATGTCTCAAAAGTATGGTAACATACAAGGAAATACCAAAGCTATACAACAACCACACAATGTTAGTTGGAACAATGGGAAGTAACTGGCTTAATAGTGAAATTAGTGGTAATCCAATGGCATGACCATCCAAGTGAACATCCCGGCCGGATTTCTGAAGAAGAAAAAACATCACTGGGTGCCTTGGTTGCCAGTCACCGCACAATGAAAAAAGATTCTACTTGGACAGAACTATAACCTTGGGCTGTATGGATTGCTGTGATCCGGCCGATATGCCACATCGTTTTGATTAAAACATATTGATGGAACCGCTGTTGTACACATGCTTCCTACCTCTGGGGCCAGCACATTTTCAGGATATTGGGATAACGTATTTCTCCCATTCAACTTGCGACAGTTACAAGAGACAGTTACCAGTATACCTGTGTTTTGGACAAATGCATTGATTATAGTCTCAGAGCGTCGACGTGGGGTAAAGAAATGGGGCCGTGGGCTTCGGACAAAGGTGTCAGGAAGGACCAAATTACCCTCCAGAAGTGGCAGACGTTTCTTCACGTTGAAACCAGCAGGGCCTAGTTGTTCACGTTCGTTGCTGTCACGAATTGTAGCGGACTGTCTTCTTTATCATCCATTATATGTAACACGGGCTACACCATACTCGGATAACCATGTAACGACAATCGAATAGGTATTTGTGTGCGAAATATCTCTCCCGCGGAATACTCAGCTGTATGGAAAAGCGCTTTATCCTAACCGTGCAAGTACCACCAGTATTGCATTTTGCACCGGTTATATCTGAGTGATTTACACTGTTTATGCAGACTTGGATGCTAGCCTGAATACCGAGTAGGTCATATCTACTGATGACTGAATTATTTCAGATTAATTCGCCAGATATGTCATGAACTAGACTGAGTGTTGGAACATTAGTCCACTTACGCAGAATTGTAAGCCAAATGTTGGCACGGAGTTCTTATGTTGACACGCGGACTATCACAGGAATCTAATGCACTAGAGTATGTATATAAACTCTCGTATCCATATTCTAGCGGTCGGACATTCAACCATTCTTGTGATCAATTTGAGACACAAGTTTTCACTGGGAACTCTGATAAGTACATATTGGTATTGTTTACTTTCAATGCAGCAAATAACGTCTGCCTCATGCCAAGACCAGAAATTCACCTCATTATTATCGTATCCTCGATAATACAGCCCTACGTCGTTTACCTGAGTTATTTGGGCCCATTTCGACCAAATGCTTGGTCAATAAAAGCCGCATGGCATGTATCCCTGTTGTAGATTATCTCCCTTGATCAAATATTTATAACTGAATCATTAATAATTCCTGTTTTCGTGTAAATGATAACGATTACAGGTTTCGCATGTGGGAGCATTCCGTGAGTATTGTAATGGCATATAATTATCATGTGGTTGGTGCATGTCACTCCGACTGATTGTAGTAGCTAAAGTGCGAAAACGATTGACTATTTACTAAAATTTAGCTACAATGTATGCATTGTATATTACGATATAGTCCAATATTGTGTCATGCGCCCTGTACAATACATTTTGACCTGTAACAATTGTAACGTTAATTTTCCATATGACTTTCATTCACTCTATGTTGGACAGATGTAAAACGCCAATCCAAGTCGTCTGTACATTCATTGTATTAAGTCATGTACGTTCACAGTGTATTGTAAATAATGGAAATACAATTGCGACCAGGATAGACCAGATGAGACAGTTCCGCACTGAATGCACTGATTCATACGTCAGTAAGCTGTATATAAGGACATGATGTGAAGTATAATGTATTTCAATCACTGTTGCCTTAGGTCAGCCTGTGAAATCCTGCAGTCTGATTAGAGTCTACAGTGTTTAGCATTAGTAATGTAACACTGTGAGTCTGTTTTGTAGTCCCAGCCAGCGACGGCATGTCAATTTGGTGACATAGCGTAGAGCAAGTACGGTGAACCAATCCGATTATGGCGTCCACAACACGTTTCGGTGTATCAGCGGGGACTCTGCGGGGACTCTGCTCCGCGTGGACCAGGGCATACTGAGCGGGGCTACTTATGCGGTGACGACCACGAGCTACCATGCAAACTGTTTAATTTGTATTACAGTCAAAATAAAGTTATTTGAAAATTTGGAAAGGGTCTAAAGCTAATCTAGAATGTTTATGTGATTGAACACATTCCAAACATGCACTCAAATATATCTGGTTCATAGAAATAGCTGCTTAATTTGGATTTCAAAAACATTACATGACGTCACATTTGACGTCACACAACGTAACGTCAAAACCCGGGAAAACACGTCACTGTATAACTTTTCATGCGCACATCAGAATTAATTGATTTTATTCTCAAATATAGACTAAATGTGCATATGTATCCGCCATGGAAGTGTAATAAATAGGATATTCCATCGTACATGTTTGAATAGCGGAAATAATACACTGGTGTCCGTCGGCGTCAGTGCAAGCAGCTTGTTCGCTACTCTCACTAATTGCTTACGCGGAAGCCGACGCACACTCGTGTATTATTTCCCGCTATTCAAAATGTACGATGGAATAATCTATGTAATCAACCCCCTCCGCCTAGTGATCGTTAACCAACCTGAACGACATCATATAACGTCACCATCAACATGACTGAATCCCGAGTTAGTTGACAGATACTCTAAGTTCATATCTTGAACGTTATTATATATGAGCCGCGCCGTGCGAAAACCGGGCTTAATGACAACATTTTCAGTTTTTACTTTTTCGCGTATTCTGAATTATACGTCTTTTAAAAGCCATATGCCGCCAAAATTATCAATGTATCCCAATTATGTTTCATTTTAGAAGTATTTTTATGACGCGTGGTAAAAACGTATATGACGTTTTAGATCAATGACGTCGAAATTACGACGTTTTTATCAACGGCGTATACAAGGGGTGTTGATCCGGACAAGTCCTATATATTTGTCATCTTTTATCGCAAGTCAACCAAATTTGGATATCTCGTAGCCTGGCCAAGTGTCTCCCATTAGGCCAAGACAAAGCATGAAAATAATGTTTATGGCTCGTGCTGCAGTTGCTAATGTAACGTCATGTTTTGGATTGCGGCCCAAGTAACGTAATTTCGTATGAATAATTTTCAAATAAGGCAGAGTGATGCGTTTCCCTGTTGTTTGCTGCTGTCTGAAATAATTTTGGGGAATAATAGCCGACATCATTTAACATTTCGTATGCGACGACATATTTTAAAATAGGCAGTAGGCCGCTTATAACATTAACTTTGTGACAAAACACGATACCGGGCAGATTTGGTAGCGTGATACCTTGTAATTGTCGCAGTATGTCTTTCTTGAGGATCGCATTACCATTGCCTGATATACATTATTATGCAGTCAAGTGATAAACTGATGATTTGATACTAAAAAAGCAATTTCGACTACAAAAGCAAGTTTATGACCATCACATTTCCAATTAATATGTATGTTATATTCAATACAAACCCCGGATATTTATGTAATTATATAGCTGCGTGTCTACCTCCATTAAATGAAGTGGCATTACATGGCATATCATTCGCTAAGTACTGGATAGAATTGTTCAAAAGTAGATGGTAATATCGTTGGCATACAATAGGTTGTTCATATTTAAGATTATTTAGGAATCAAAGTGCAGTGTACGCGAAGACTTCGCTGATATGTAGCCAGTTAAATTATGCGTTCACCATTTTGAATTCATAAGGACAACCGACGAAAAAGAGTGAAAATGTCAAAGAACGACAGATAGGCAACAATGTACAGCGCCTGAAGCATTTCTAAGTCATTGATGCTGCGAGGAACTCGTGCAAGTATCCTTGCTATAATATGTTGTCACGACACCATGGCCATAACGTCAAACATGTATTGACGTTCAATGACGTCACAAGTACGTGACGTCAAGTCATGACGTCATAATATGCGTACCGAGGTACAAGGTATCGCGTCTCATATTAGTTAAAGTTTCAGTAAGCTATCATTTTCCGTTTTCTGTTCACACTTAATGTTAACTGACACCAGTAAACGTAAATGGGAGGGCAAACTGTGAACTTTTACGGCGACACTAGCCAATTTGAAACGTCGTTTTTCCGACGTCGTTTACCGCTTTTCATGACATTGTCATTAAGCCCGGTTTTCGTATGGCGCGGCCCATATATGTTATACGATGCTTACCTGTTCCAGAATCGTGACTGTGCCTAAGTTGCTGTCTACCCTCGAGAGGACGTTGTCCATACTGTCTTGAACATTAATTTGTGTGTATTCTCTCATTTGTAAATATATCATCATTGTAACTGTATACCTTGTTGTTCTCTTTCTACAACGTGCTTGATGTTCCAACCCATCACTAAACTCATCTCAATGACACCCTGGCGTGACAGTGGTGTCAGAAGTTTATTGGGAACACCTAGGATGGAGTGGAGAGGACCGCGAGGTCATTACTGGTGAAAATTAGTAACATGAGCTAGGTTTACTGTTGTCCAAGACGTCCGTCAATGTACGGATTACAACAACGATAAGTGGTACCCCTGTCCATCTTACTGAGATATATACCCCAGTCCATATACATACCATCTTGCAATATAATCCGTCATAATTTATCAATCCACCACAGCATCTGCGAGCCATGTACAGGTATTAGCCTCACCACCAAGACTGTAATCTGTCATTGAAGAGGCACAACGCGTATCCCTAAACATAAGGGTCGTTCTAGTTGGTTGGGTTTGATCTCAGACATATTCATTATTTTCCACGTTATAACATTAGACCCAGGGTGCATTTTTTGGTGTATGGTTAATAACTTTACGACTCTAGCACAACTGACCATGTAATGTGATTTATCGTGTATGGGAATTTTCCCACAATTGTAAATACTAGTCGAGTTGGAAGTTGGCGTATATCCCCAAATTCCTCACCATAGTAAATATCGGACGCAATATGAGATAGGTGAGTAGGTGACATATAACTTAAATTCCCCACGAGTGTAAATACGTGTTGGACTAGGAATTGTTGGGTGGGAAGGCAACACAAAAAATACCGGATTTGACATTACCCAATAAGGCGCGAATCGGGTTGAAACTCGCACAGTCCTCGTGACAGTAGTGCTGAGACCCCGTATTCCAACGAGCTGTACAGTGTACACACCGCCTCATGACTAAGTGACTAATTAGTTGAGACAATAAAAGGCAATCATGTCGATCATTAAAGAGTTGGCAAGGAATTAGGCTTAACTGGGAATGAGTAAATGTCCTTTGTGAAAGAAGAGCAACATAGAGAGAGAGAGAATATAGTAGTAGAAAGACAGGCTGAGAAAGATAGGTTTGAGGCTGAAAGATTGACTGAGAAAGATAGGCTTGAGGCTGAAAGACTAGCAAAAGAGGTAGAACGACATACTGAGAAAGATAGGCTTGAGACTGATAGACTAGCAAAAGAGGTAGAAAGATAGACTGAGAAAGATGGGATTGAGGCTGAAAGACAGACTGAGAAAGATAGGATTGAGGCAGACAGATTGATGGAGGAACGAGAAATGGAAAAGGTAAGAATAGATTTGCAAATGTCAAAAGTTAAATGTTAGTACGAATGTAAGATGCGTGAGTTAGAGACAACGCAGAAAGTTGAGATAACGAAGGCATAAATGGGAATATTGGATAGTTATAGTCCAGTGGTTGAATATAAGGTACCACAGGGTCAATTTTGGATAGTTATCTGGCACGGTTTGAACGTTACTCGGAAGTGCAAGTTTGACCGAAATGTCAGTGGTCAATACACCTTAGCACATTATTAAGGGGAAAATGCAAGCTTTATATGTTTACTTCCGCTTATCGTTGGAAGATGCTCTTAATTATGACACATTGAAGACAGCCTTGCTCAAACGGTTTGACTTAACCGTATAATGGTTCAGGAAGCAATTTAAGAACGGTAAGCCAGAACAGGGTGTGATATGTGTTCAATATATCAACAGGCTAAAAGTTATCTTGATATGTGGTTTGAACTAGGCAAAGTTGAACGCACTGACGAAGGCGTGATAGATTTCTTGCTCGTGGATCAGTTACTATAAGCACTTGCAGTCGTGACTCGTACGTTTTTGTTAAGGAAAATGTTGTTTGCAAAGTACATGAGATTGCAGTACAAGCTGACTTCTTTGCGGAATCCAGAGGCGGTACAAAGTACGTACTACAAAGAGAGAACCGAGCCAATAGAGCGAAAAGTGATAATCGTAACGCAGGTTATGAGAGGAAGGTGAGAGGTCAAAGTGAGATATATCGAGGTTATGACAGATCTCGTGACTATGATAGAGAGAGAAGTGGCGAGAGAAGTAGATATAGGAGTAAGGAAATGTACAGAGACAACGACAGACGTACAGTCACGCGTTTCCATTGTGGAGGTCAATGTCATTTAGCTCCAGAATGCACAAGAAGAGGTCACATGTACCGAGCTGCAGCCCTTGAGGAAAGTGATACTGGTGCCTATGGGAAAAAGAAGGTAAAGCTTTGCAGGCACCGGCGACGAACCAGAAAAGGAGGATGCGATACACAGAGGCAGGAGTAAAGGCAGGAGCAGAAGCAGAGGGCGCTATCACCACCTTGGAAGAGGCAGAGTGTCACGCCAGGGTGACACTGTGATAGTTTATTGTTGGGTCGGAACACCAAGCACGTTGTGGAAAGAGACAGCCAGGTATACAGTTACAATGATCCTGTATCTACAAATGAGATATACACGAATAATGAACTTTCAAGACAGTACGGACAACGTAGGCAGAGTGTCACGCCAGGGTGACAATGTGATAGTTTATTGTTGGGTCGGAACACCAAGCACGTTGTGGAAAGAGACAGCAAGGTATGCAGTTAAAATGATGATGTATCTACAAATGAGATATAGACAAATAATAAACTTTCAAGACAGTACGGACAACATCCTCTCGAGGGTTCACCAAGGCACAGGCACACAACCAAAGCAGAGTCACGATTCTGGATACAGGTAAGTATCGTATAACAATGTTCATCACGTTTAGGATTCGAACTTAGAGTTTCTGTTATCTAACTCAGGTTTCCGCCATGATGACGGTGACGTTATATGACGTCGTTCAGTTACATTTAACTATTATCGACTACTTTGGCGGATGGGGCGAATACATCAGATGGGTGGACTGCCTTTAAGATTCATCTCGTCCTTTGATGGAATGACGTCACCGGAATAATAACCCCGCTAGTTACGCCCTGGTCCACACGGAGCAGAGTCCCCGCTGGTACACGGAGTCGTGTAGTGGACCCTAGAATAGGATCGGTGCAGCGTATTGGTTCTACGCAATAACACCAGATAGACGTGCCGTCGCTAGTTGGCTGGCTGGCTGACTGGCTCACTGGATAGGACTACAAAACACCAACGATGTTGTTACCAGAGTGTAACGTGTTATAGTCTCCATAATAGTCACAGTAGTGCACATGAAATCACTATTATGATTGCATGGTAATACTAAACAACCTCGTAAATCACAATGATGAATCATGATAAATTGCAATGTACACAAATATATTTTCACTAGTTGGAAGAAGGGGGCTGATGGAATTCATATGTCGCAGAATGCGATATAACACATTAATGAACAGCCACTATATCTAGAGTACCCAACGATATATATATTCACAGCCATACATGTGAATATCGACGTCATTCACAGTTATTTACCATTAGTAAACAAACATTTAATTGCGACCCGGTCTTACCCTGATCAGAATGCCCGTGGCCAACTGCGCTAATTTAATAAAGATCAACTATGCCAAGTATTTTCCTGTGCAGACTCACAGTATTACATTACTAATGATAAACACTGTAGACTCTAAATCAGACTGCAGGATTCCACAGACTGACCTAAGGCAACTTGAATGTATAATTGAAATACATTATACTTCACATCATGTCCTTATTACAGCTTACCGACGTATAAATCAGTGCATTCAGTGCAGAACTGTCTTATCTGGTCTATCCTGGTCGCAATAGCATTAGCACTATTTACAATACACTGTGAACGTACATGACCTCTATAATTAATGATATGCACCAACCACATGAGAATAATATGCCATTACAATACTCACGGAATGCTCCCACATGCGAAACCTGTAATCGTTATCATTTACACGAACACACAATAATTAATGATTCAGTTCGATTTGATCAAGGGAGATAATCTACACCAGCGGATACATGCCACACGGCTTTTATTAACCAATCATTTGATCGAATTGGGTCCAAATATCTCAGGTACACGAAATAGGGCAGTATTATCGAGGATACGATATTAATGCGGTGAATTGCAGGTCTTGGCATGAGTCAGACGTTATTTGCTGCATTTGAAAGTAAATAATGAACATATGTACTTACCAGAGTTCCCAGTGAAAGCTTGTGTCACAAAGTGATCACAAGTATGTGAGCGATATTTCACACACGAAGACCTATTCGATAGTCGTTACAAGGCTATTCGAGTATTGTCTTCTGGTATTGTGTAACCCGTGTTACAAATGATGGATGATAAAGAAAACAGTAGGCTACAATCCGTGACACAGAGGGCGTCCCATTTTCCCACCTATAGATCAGGGTAATTTTTGTATTGTAGAGGACAACCAGACCAAAGATGACGACGAAAGTCCGGAAGTTAAAGGATGCAAATTTTCCAGTTCGAAATTACCAGTGGCGGAATGTTTGTTGAATGGGAAAATGGTGACTATGATGCGTGATACAGGTTACTACTCTATGAGGTGAACAGTCAGAGGTCCTATGAGTGTTCTCAAGGATATGTGGTCTGAGAAGGAACTTGACGAAAACGTTAAAACTACATACCAGTACGTACTGGGTCTCAGAGAGAAACTCGAAACTCGAACTCGAACAAACCTGAGAAAATCTCAAGAAATCGAGTAAGCGGTACGAGAAATACTATGACAGAAAAACGCGTGACTTGAAGTATAAGGAAAGGTCCTATGGGGACACAGGAATATATTGACAGGGTGAACTTAGGCCCCAGGGTTGTCCAAGGACCATAAAGTAGAAGTACAAATGGTGCTTAAGGAATTTGAGCACGTACTGACTGATAGACCAGAGATTCATGACATTAAATTGTCCACTTCAGACCCATTACGGATCAAAGGTTATCCCATCCCGTACAAAGTTAGCGACTTAGTCAAAGATGAGGTCGAAAAAATGTTGAAGGTAGGAGTTATCGAACCTTCTACGTCCCCATACTCATCACCAGTCATTCTGGTCAGGAAAAAGGACGGAGGACTCCGTTTTAGTATTGATTTTCGTCAGATGAACAAATTCACTATTTCTGGCGCAGAGCCGATGCCTGAAATTTAGGAAATGTTCTCGAAATTAGCGAAATATAAGTATTTCTCGAAACTGGACTGACGTAAGGGGTATTGACAGGTCCCACTCTCAGAGAACGCAAAACCCTATTCTGCTTTTGAAGCACCCCAATGCCTTTTCCAATTCAATGTCATACCCTTCGGAATTGTAACTGCAAAAGCTACCTTCTGTAGGCTTATGAGGAAAGTCCTGAACGGTGTCCCGAATGCAGACAGCTTCGTGGATTATATCCTCATTTTCACCATCACATGGGATGATCACGTTAGGGCCCTGAGGCAGGTTTTGTCCCGCTTATCCAGTGCTAATCTGACCGCGAAACCATCGAAGTGCAGCGTTGGTTTCAGTGAACAATAGTGTTTAGGTAAGCAGTAAGAAAGAGCTCAGAGCTCACACAGAGAAGGCTACAGCTGTACAGGAAGCGAAAGTCCCCGAAACTAAGAAAGGGGTGAGGGCATTTTGGGGATAGCGGGGTTCTACCGTAAATTCATCCCCAATTTTGCAGAAACAGCTGTCCGACTAACAGATCTCCCGAAAAATGGTCAACCGCATAAGATTGAATGGGGAGACTCCCAAGCCAGGGCTTTTAACAGCCTGAAAAGAGCGCTGACTAACGATCCCATCCTCAAACTCCCAGAGCTAGACAAGCCGTTCATATTGAGAACAGACGCATCCGACGTAGGATTAGGTGCCATTTTGTTACAGGAACAAAACGGGGCACAACTACCAATTGCGTACGTTAGCAAAAACTACTTACAAGGTAGCGAAACTACTCAGTCGTAGCAAGAGAGTGTTTAGCAGTAGTCTGGGGTGTGAGGAACTTCCACAAGTATTTGTTCGGTAAAGAGTTCGTACTAGAAACAAATCATCAACCACGTACGTACCTGAATAATGCAAAAGTAGCAAACTCCAGGCTGATGAGATGGGTGCTGCTGTTGCAACCCTATCGCATGATGATCAGAGCCATCAGGGGCTCAGACAATGTGGGTGCAGATTATTTGAGTAGGATCTAAGTCGTAGACCACACACCACAGCCGAGATCCTGGGGCCCATAAGTAAAAGTTGTGCAGGACCTGTATATGTGTATATAGGTGAAAGATGCCGGTATAACTCATGAATACCGCTAAGTGTTTCACACTTCTATTTAGGGGGAAGTATTGTCACGAATTGTAGCCGACTGTCTTCATTATCATCCATTATTTGTAACACGGGTTACACCATATTCGAATAGCAATGTAACGACAATTGAATAGGTCTTTGTGTGTGAAATATCGCTCCCGTGGGATAGTCCGCTTTAGAGAATAGCGCTCTAATATCCTAACCGTGCACGTACCACCAGTATTGGATTTTGCACCGGTTATATCTGAGTGATTTACACTGTTTATGCAGACTTGGATGCTCATGAGGTAGATTGACTGTTAGAACATTAGTCCAATAACGCATAATTGTAAACCAAATGTTGTCACGGAGTTCTTATATTGACACGCGGACTATCACAGGAATATAATGCACTAGAGTATGTATATAAACTATCGTATCGATATTCTAGCGGTCGGACATTCAACCATTCTTGTGATCAATTTGAGACGCAAGTTTTCACTGGGAACTCTGGTAAGTACATATGCTTACTGTTTACTTTTAATGCAGCAAATAACGTCTGACTCATGCCAAGACCGGCAATTATCATATACTCGATGATACTGCCTTATGTCGTTTACCTGAGTTATTTGGACCCATTTCGACCAAATGCTTGGTCAATAAAAGCCGTTTGGCATGTATCCGCTGTTGTAGATTGTCTCCCTTGATCAAATCGAACTGAATCATTAATAATTCCTGCTTTTCATGTAAATGATAACGAGTACAGGTTTCGCATGTGGGAACATTCCGTGAGTATTGTAATGACATATAATTTGCATGTGGTTGGTGCATATGTCACTCCGACTAATTGTAGTAGCTAATTTGTCCTAATTGTAATTGAAGTGCGAAAACGATTGAAATGTTTAATACAATTTAGCTATGCATTTTATATTACGATATAGTCCAATATCGTGTCATGCGCCCCGTACAATACATGAGAATATTGCCAATTTTAACCTGTAGCAATTGTAACGTGAATTTTCCATATGACTTTCATTCCCACTCTATGTTGGACAGATGTAAAACTCCAATCCAAGTCGTCTGTACATTCGTTTTATTAAGTCATGTACGTTTACAGTGTATTGTAAATAGTGGAAATGCAATTGCGACCAGGATAGACCAGATGAGACAGTTCCGCACTGAATGCACTGATGTATACGTTAGTAAGCTGTAATAAGGACATGATGTGAAGTATAATGTATTTCAATCACTGTTGTGTTAGGTCAGCCTGTTGAATCCTGCAATCTGATTAGAGTCTACAATGTTTAGCATTAGTAATGTAACACTGTGATTCTGCACAGGAAAATACTTGGCATATTTGCTCTTTATTAAATTAGCGCAGTTGGCCACGGGCAGTCTGATCAGGGTAAGGCCGGGTTGCAATTAAATGATTGTTTACTAATGTTGTTAAATAACTGTGAATGACGTCGATATTCTCATGTACGGCTGTGAATATATATTGTTTATATACGCTAGATATTGCGGCTGTTCATTAATGTGTTATATCGCATTATCCGAAACATGAAATCCATCAGCCCCCTTCTTCCAACTAGTGAATATATTTGTGTGTAAATTGAAATTTATCATGATTCATCATTTTAATTTATGAGGTTGATTAGTGTTGCCATGCAATCATAATAATGATTTCATGTGCACTGCTTTGACTATTATAGAGAATATAACACGTTACACTCTAAGTTTGTCCCAGCCAGCGACGGCATGTCAATTTGGTGACATAGCGTAGAGCCAGTACGGTGAACCAATCCGATTATGGGGGTCCATAACACGTTTCCGTGTATCAGCGGGGACTCTGCTCCGCGTGGACCAGAGAATACTGAGCGGGGCTACTTATGCGGTGACGACGTCCCGTCTAAGGACGTAATAACGTCACCGTCAACATGACGGAATCCTGAATTAGTTGACAAATAGTCTAAGTTCATATCTTTTACGTTATATATTATGTATACCGCAATCATTGCTCCATTTAGCATAATAAAGGGGTTTGAATCTTTACAGTATATTGGACATAATCAACGACACGGACATGTCCATCATGGTTTAATGCTTATTATGGCAACTGTGGAGTCTAAAGCCAGCCAATAATGAAGCTCAACTTAAATAAATCTAAGATTTAATCGGATACAATGCGAATCTACCTAGCGTGGACGCCGCCATTTTGCTTTGAATGACGTCGCTAGATTTGTGACGTATGGCGAGTGAATGCCGTCAAAAGCATGACGTCACGCACGCTCAACCAATTATGTTCAGTATGCGGTATCAATTAAATACATGATTAGTGCCGTCGAATATAAAATATATTCGGTTTCGCCCTCGACAACTTTATAGCTGTCTAAGGCTTAACCGAATATATTTTATATTCGACTGCACTAACTATGTATTTACTATATATGTTATACGATGCTTACCTGTTCCAGAATCGTGACTGTGCCTAAGTTGCTGTCTACCCTCGAGAGGACGTTGTCCATACTGTCTTGAACATTCATTTTTGTGTATAAACTCATTTGTAAATATATCATCATTGTACCTATACCTTGTTGTCTCTTTCTACAACGTGCTTGGTGTTCAAACCCAACACTATAGAGAATACCAGGCTAGTGTCTTTTGATATCAAGTTTATCAGGTAAGGCTGGAAAACGCGTAGGAATCGCGAGGTTTGTCGAGGCAAGCCTCGCGATTCCTACGCCTTTTCCAGCATTGCCCGATAAACTTGATATCAAAAGACACTAGCCTGATATTATATTTATCATGTCATTCATAATTATTGGCCAACAGAATACATCTGCAAATTTAAAAACGTTTGGAGACCGCCCCCAGTCAATCCAACCGTTTCCCTTGGCAGTGAACCAATTAACAAGTTTACAAATACGCTGAGAAAAGAATTCCAAAGTTATATCATCTTAACATATTTAATTGGTGACAATTGTCAGGTTAATTCGCATATTTCAATCAATACATGGTATATAGTAAGATAAATAGATATTATCAAACTTAATATGCCCTTTTAATGGCATTTTAAACAACACATTGCAACAAATGCATACGCCACAAGTGCGCACCTGAGACCTCGCCATCTGCCGATAAACACATTCTTTGGGGATATAAACCTATTTCGGATCAGTGACAGGTGCCATTTGTGGACTGCAATACACATTCATATTCTGAATATTCAATGTGGCTCCATTAAACATGGATTGGAATTGCTGTGTTTGATTTAAACTGATTTGATTTTGCGAGGCGACAGTTTGCATTGGAACAGAGTGGGTGGGGTAATGGGACATTGTGGAATTGTTTCCACTGTTGCAAGGAGTTGTCGGTACAATGTCTGATGGGATTTGCGCACATGCACCACGGTTTCCAGAAGATGGAATATTACATGTACCTGTATGTTGCTGGTCGTGAACAAGGTGACAATATATATAAACCGGAAGTGACTGATAAACTTTGCACATGCCCAGAAGCGCATTGACCGGTTATAACTTGTGTTTATCAGGCAGCTGTTATCAGTGCAAAAATGCATTAATGACATGATAAAAACTCATCTCAGTGTCACCCTGGCGTGACAGTTGCTGTGTCTGATATTACTGACCATGAAGAGAACACAGTCGTCATAACGGCCAGTAAGATCGCTCAAATACAGATATGTTCCAACAAGATGACTAATGTGTTTTATTGCATTTAGTACAGTATATTGATCCATGACCATCTGTGCAATGTTCTCACGCTACTCAGTTCTATAATATATTACTATGTTAACCACTTCATATCTAATACATGTAACACAATCACCTGACTGTGTTGTGTTGTTAAAAACATGATCTATTTGGTCGCATATACAATACAGAATCCCCATCATAATTGTGTCATGTAAGATATATATACATGTACATGTATATTCATATAGAGATGTAGCTTTCCACCTAGCGATATACAGACATGTAACTATAACCTCATGTCTATTTTGGCTAAGAAATAACATTTGCATCATCAATCAGAGATCATATGCAAGAAGTAGCCATGAGGTGAAACACTTTCATTGTATACAGAACAAATGTTATATGTATAAGTTGCACAAGAGGAAGTTATCGCCAAATAGTGTGAGCCAATGAGAAAGTGTAACTACGAAGAAGCCGATATCTGCATAATAGTGCACATGGTCGACGCCAAGTCAAAGGATGTCAGGAGCACTATGATTCGAACAGTGGACACTGATGTACTAGTAATTGTCATCATAATTGGCCAATTTAATGGTGTCATGAAAACATATCTGGACACCATATATGTCAGTCTTTGGATCTGGCAAACACATTTAGAATTGCCATCCTAGCACTCTGTGCAAAATTATTGGACATGACAAACTAACAGCATTGCCACCATGCCATGCCCTCATGGGATGTGATACAGCGGAAGACATGTGCATGTACTATGTGGAATACAATACCTGGACCTCACTGATGCACTGCTATCCATGAACATTACGTGTACATTTGACCATGGATTCCTCGTGCTTCAAAAGGCTCGACAGATGTGTGATAAGACTAGTGAACTCGCATCCGTTTAAAAGGACGCTCGACTGGAAAACAACATATGCTTGGAACACATTCCGCCTACACAGATATAATACTATTTTCCTTTTCTCAACAAAATATTGCAGCATAAGAACCAGTTTTCTAACAATGCGTTGGATAAACGACAACAGCAACTTTGATTTAGGTTTTCATAGAGATATCAATGTATTTAACCCTATACAACTTTCCATGATTCCTGTATCCAA